>JAQHRD010000022.1:0-284504 GCA_029168975.1 Purpureocillium lavendulum
GTCCGAGTGCGCGTATATCAGATGGCCGCGGTACAGCGTGCGCTACCACCCGAGGCCGTCCATGGCGATGTCCTTGCCCATGGAAGGCTTGCCGCAGAGGATGCGCGGCGCCCGCATGTCGCCGTGCACCGCGGCCGAGAAGCGCGCCGTCTGGTGCACGAGGCACTTGATCCATCTTGCGTAGTCGGCCGCCGTCGATATGGTGCCGCCCGCGCCGCTGATCTCGACGACCGTCATGTGCTGCTCTTCGCGGTGAATCTCCTCTACCTCGTCCCAGTAGTAGCCCGTCGCCAGGTGCTCGGGCGCCGAACTCGCCGCTTTTCAGGGAGAAGTACGTCGACGACATGCCCAGCGGCTCTCAGATCAGCTAGCGCACGTCGCCGAGAGACCTGGCCGTAGGCGTCTCGATGACGAGCGACAGCACCGAGTATATCAGGTTGGAGTACTCAAACTTGACGCGGGGTTCCTCCGTCATGTCCAGGTGCCGCAGGTAGCATTGGACCAAGTGGAAAGTCATGTTCCGGCCGTAGATGTATCCCAAAGTGCGGCAGAGCAAGGAGGCTCACTATCCGGCTGAATTGTTTTACGATGCTCTCGTTACAACAAAGACCCTACGTACATCGCTGACCGGCTCCTCTAATCCATTGTCAATATTCGTGCTAGATGCGCCATTAGATAGTCGAAATCTACACTGCCAAGCCAGCCGTGTTCAGAGTATTCTGCTCCCCTTCGAGTAACGGAACAGATACGAAGCCGCTTCGAATGCGGGGTTGGCAAACGAGGCCGGCCTACTTTGTGACCGTCTTGCAGGCGTCTGCCAACGCATGGACTAAGTACGCAGATACACAAGCGGTACAAGGAGCGCGCCGCGCTAGGACAAATATATACATACATAGTTATATATGTATGTATATCTCACAGGAGGCCTACCTCCAACGTTCGTGGCATCTCGACTCTTCCTCAAAGCCTTTATACAGCAGCCTCTTACACCTACAAGATGTCTACTTGCCAACTTGATGAGGACGATACGCCCGTCACCACACATGTTGACATGGGCCAAATCATGTTGCCAAGGGCGCGGTCTGAAACCAACGTTACCACCCATCAGGACAGGACTAGGACCCAATCGCCAGACAAACGGTTCGACAAATGGCAGCAAACAAGATGTTGCTCAGCCATGCGACTGCCTTTCCCTTTGTCTCTTCTGCCTTTCACCCTCCCTGCAGCATCGCTTTCCGCCTGCGTCCATCCAAATGACCCATCGGCATTGTCAGCAAGCAGCACCATCGAATCATCAAGCCCCTCATTCGCCGGCAGTGAGGTCGTGACACTCCCGTCCAGAATATGTGTTTGGATCTGGCTTGGCGGCCGAGCTCGGGCAGTTGTCCTCCCGCTTTGGGCAACGAGGCAATCCCGCTCTGGGATGTGATGATACGCAGGAGGGGCTCAATACAGTACAGGTCGGACCTCCAGCATAGTATAGCCACTGCCCTTCCAAAATGCAGGTTTGCCATGAGGACACCATTTCGGCCGGAAGGTCGCCCAAGGCACAGGCGGCCAAGCCAAGATATTCCTGCGGGTGTCCAATATTACTACGCTAGTCAACCTGGAAGGTTGCTTGGGTGGCTGAGACCTGTGATAGGTGCTCTGCTCCTGCGGGTGTGCGTTTTCAATCCTACATGGTGCTTTTATGTGTGCTCCGTGGCCTATTGGTGACCACCCACGGCCTGCTCCAGCCAGCTCGAAGGCAGCCATCGCCTCAATTCAAGCCTGGTGACAAGGTGTGGCTGCGACTTCGCGTGAGAATCATTCCGTAATCGTCCTTCGATATCTAGAAATTCCTGACATTGAGATCTCTGGAAGCAGCCACTGAATCGGCATTCTAATTGTCTATGACTGGACCCCTAAGAGATCTACGCAAAACGCTTCGTGCATGCTACAGCCTATTATTTGCAGCCGGCAATATCCAACGAGCCTCCCGTGACAGGAATATGTTTGCAGCCTTGAATCCTGAAACTCTTCATTTTTGCCCCTTCTTTACTGCTATTCTTTGACCACTTTGTGGGCCAAAACTCCCCTTTATGAGCGGCCGTTGCTGACCCAAGGTTCTCGCCCCGACAACCAATGTCGCTATGGATTGAGATAGAGCAACGAGTCCAAATAAGGCTGCAGAACTCAAAGGAGCCGACGCCCTTTGAAGTGATGGCCTCGTCGAAATTGTAGCAGTCATTGTCCGCGAGAAGGCTGTGGTAATGGCGCTTCTGCCCGTGCTGGTCTTTTCCGGTCCAGACTGTAAAGCTCCAGGCGTCTGTGCCGGCGATGAAAATTGTAGTGAGGCTTAGGAGCGCAGAGAGCTTCATGTTGGATTGATTGTGCTCGTTGAAATGACTTGAATGGGTTTGTAGAAGGCTCTGTTGTATTGCAAGTATTCGCCGGCATGACGCAGCCCTTATATACTTGTAAGCGGTGGTATAAGCTCGACGGTCATCATCGGATGAATTTCTCGCTTCGGTCCTGAAGCTGAACAGAGAACTCTCATTTGCCCAGTCGCTGGTGGTGGTCTTCTACACTCGAAACATCCTTGCGTCGCGTAGAGCCTTACAGGAGGGAACAAGGCCCTTGCACTTTACGGGGCAGTGGGGGCATCGAAATGGAGGTGGTGGATCTCCTATGTTGCTGAATATAAGCGGCCCAATGTGCTGTACTACACAGACAAACGTAGCTTGAACTAGCGCACGATGGTCACCTATTCCAACAATACAAGAAACCGCTCTGTGCATCGGTGCTAGCGGGAAGGTAAACAGAAGCGTATTCCTCGTGTTTCCAGATCGGGTATGGTTTCCGAGCTGGTACTGATCCTGGCATGCCTTAGTCGCAGAGGTTACCGAAAGCGTCGTCAACTGAGAGGTTGGCTAGGAATCTAGGATGACGTGACGATCCCAACTGGGTACACTCAAGCTTTCTAATCATACGCGTAACTTATGGTTTAGTTCACGTACATGATAAGCGAGTGGGCCAGACAAGCGAGCGGACCAGCCGACCGCGACCACGCGACGATCATCCTTTCAACGCGTTTTTCTCCACCAAGGTAGATGGAAACTCCCAGTAAAGAACGCCAATTGTTTGGGCGACGCCCAGGTCGTGTTGCCTGATGACGATGCCCACACACCGTGGCTCGTTGGCCGCAGCATGCGCAGTTCTTGGTACCTGCGTCGACCCAGTTGTGCTAGGCGGGGTCTGTGCCTAATAGGGAAGATCAGCGAGCGGAACCACGCCACACACATGAAAGTATTAAGGTCTCTGTGGGCAGTGGAATATCGGAGGGGATAGTCGTCCGTGGTCCGCCGGCTGGGCCACCCATGCCAAACGAAAATCGGTCGAACTAGGAAAGGCCCAACTTGAGCTTGGATGCTAGCGTGATCAACCGAGCTTGACACTTCGTCAAAGACCCCTGCGCCGATCCACCTGCGCAGTCCACAGGGTTGTCAGGGGCTGTGCGGATTGTACCATTGCGTGGGCGGTTGTGACATGTAATGCCGCCACCGGCAGCAGGGCCCATGGCAGGGGGTGTTGGTCTAGACTGATACATGCACCGACATCGCCACCTCGAGGGCGACTTCAACAAACCTGAAACAAGCTGCCAGGTTATCGGAGCGCAACACAACTCCGAAAGCTCAGTTGGCGAGCCCAGTGCCTGTCACATAGCCCAGGCGCGTCGCACCCATGGTGAGCCTATGGTCTGGGAACCAAACCTGGCAGCTGACTACCCGTCACTACCGAGAGCACGCTGCGAATTGACCGCCTACCCACACAGAAGCACTGCTATCGATCGAGGCCTACAACTGCGCCAAGAACCCGCAGACCAGCGCTCCCCGCTGGAACGTTTGCAACACCAGCGGCCAGTGGGTTGTATGATACTTCGCTCCTGCTGAAAAGGGTTCGCAGAGTACTGGACTTGCAAATCACGGCGCATTCGTGCCTGTTGACACAAGCTTGCTCAAGATCTGGATGTATGCCAAAGATAGCGCTAAACAATCGCGGCCGCGATGCAAAGTCGACAACAGCTCATTCCCATGATTGATTGAGTGACAGCAATGGAAGCAATGGAGATGGCCCGAAAGTCTCTAAAAGCCGTCGTCGGCTGAATTACAGTACGAGTATGCCATATCTAACACAGGGGGGCCGACTACTTAAGAAAAAGGATAGACAATATCTTGATGGGCTGCTCACCGCAGCAACGCACCAAATAATCATGGCGGACACTGCTCATCCTGAGACAGCTGCACAGCATGCCAACGGCAAGGGAAAACAGACCGTCGGTCGCCTGCCCACCCCTGAGCTTACTCCGGGTGTCGAAGATGCCAGGATCGCAGCAGATATTGCCCGAAGGGCCGCGGAAGCTGCCCAGCACCAATCTCCATCCGCATCGGCAGCGCTGCCTACCCAGTCATCTCAAG
The DNA here is from genome assembly GCA_029168975.1 of Purpureocillium lavendulum. Taxonomy (NCBI): domain Eukaryota; kingdom Fungi; phylum Ascomycota; class Sordariomycetes; order Hypocreales; family Ophiocordycipitaceae; genus Purpureocillium; species Purpureocillium lavendulum. The sequence goes on from JAQHRD010000022.1 coordinate 4,458, forward strand.
ATGCCGCCAAGGCCGTTGATGAAGAGATTGAGCGAATAATGAAGTGTCCCAAGGGTGCTTACGCCGAGATCTTGTCGGTAGATCCCGACTCATCTGACGCCGACAAATTGATCGCGTGGAGACGCTTGAGTTGTATGATGCATCCACACTATTACCGGCAAAAGAACGCGAAGGACGCGTTTGAGAGTACGTAACACTTCCCTATCGATCACGCTCACCGACTTACATGTGAGACAGAGCTGCAAGATGCCGCAAGCAAAATCGGTGTAGACCAGCCGTTCCTCGGCGAGGTGTACTCTTGGGACGGCAAAGCGGACTTGCAAGCGGATGATGACTTAGACGGAGAGGAGACAGACGATGAGCGCAGGATAGAGGAAGACGATATACCCATTCCACCTACACGTGTGAACGACGCATATCGTGAGGCGACAGCTCTCCTGCACAATCTTGGAGAGAACCCCGAAGACGAGGCTGTGCTCAAACAGCTAAAGGGGATCAACGATCGGAAAGACTGTGTACAGGACAGGGTCCCCGCCCCGGCCCCAAAGGCGGGATGATCCGAGGCGTCAAAGGCGGCGCCGGCTCGTGGGGTGGTTCCAGGCCGGTACACAACTACGCATCGTCAAAGAGGGTCGTCAAGCGTCAGCTGCTGGACAATACGACGGTGGCTTCATTCAGACACCTTTAGTCTTTACATACTACAACGGAGGCAATTTCTGCTGGTGCATTCTCGCGGCGATATTAACTCCAAATCCCTCCCCCGTCGTATGACAGGATGTACCTTGTATGAAAAGACACTTCAGCTTCGTGTCATTTGTCAGGCCATACACCGACGTGCCGTACCCTTGGAGAGCAATGGCCGGTGCCGCGTACCGCGTCACGTTGACACCAACCTCGTGTTCCTTGACCACGGCACTCACAACGGGGTCAATAGTGATGTTGCAGCTGTACGCCCAGGGGTCAGTCTTGGAAGCCTCGAACATGTCGACCTGACCCCGTGTGTCTCCAGACTGGATTGCCGGGTTGTTGAGGTACATGGTCTGGTCAGGGCCGTTCACGGACGGAAGCCCCCAGTCCTCGTTGTTCCCATCGTCGTATTGCACCGTAATGGTGGCGCTGACCCCGTCGCCGCCCTTTATGACGTACCAGCTGTCACACTTGGCGTGTAGGGAAATTGTACGGTTCGATGCGACGTTCAGCTGATCAGCATCCGGGAAACGGCCATTGTATGCTTGCAATATCGGCGAGGGCTCTGTACAAGTTGTGTATTCCCCTGTGCGACGTCCGCCTCCTCATGAGCTCGAGCGTCGAACTGGTGCCAATCAGGCTGATGGCATGTCGCACTGCACGTGTGCATAACTGACTGACGACCGGGCAGAAGGTCCCCAGTGAATTTGGGCAACAAAAGTCTCTTGATTCTTCTATCTAATGATTGACTTTAGTCGGTGATTTATACCCGTCCTGATTGAGGCAGGCATCTGAGACACGGCAGGCAGAAGCCGGGTTGCCTGAGGCTATCGCCACCGTCCTGAAACAGTTCGGAATCAAGACACGTACGAGTCATGGCTAGGCGTTACCGTGCAAAACTGCCCAATTGGAACGCTCAGCTATTGCTTCTAGGTTGATCGAAGTGAGCGAGGACGCGTCGTTATTCGCAAGACTCGAACAGGAGACGAAAGAAAATTGAGATCATTGGGTGCATGTTACCCGCTGAATGATGACATAATAACTGCTCCTCCTGTGCGGGCGCGTTCCCAGAGACCATTGACTCGGCTCAGTGGCAGATGCCACCATGTGGCCGGAGGCAGCTTGTGTTCCTTCAAGTCACGCTTAACCTCGAACCCCCAGGGGCTAGTGAAGGAGACAGTGGTTAATTAAGTAAGAAACCAGGGCGGGGGCATCACGGTTTGGTGCAAACTCTTGAAACAGCGTTGCACCGCGCTCGCATTAATCGTTCGAACATTTCAGCCATGGTGGCCATTGTCTTGTTTATGGTCTTTTGCGCTTCGGCCAGGTCAATCATCATGGCTTCCAGCCGCTGCAGTCGCTGCTCGCTCGCATCCGAAGGGCCGTGCTGGCCTTCCGAGCTGTCACTGTGGCTGCGTTGCTTTCGTGGCGGTCTCTCCGAAGCCGATGGCTGTCTTGCTTGAGTCTTTGAGTGCCCTCCGGCGCACGGGGTCCTTCCGACCTTTGCAGGATCCTCGAAGGAGCTCACGTATCCAGCTTGCCAGGGCGGAAGTATACTATCTCTCTTGCAGATGTTGTCGATTTGGGCGTTCGCACTGGTCGTTCCAAGAACTCTTCCCAAACTTGTTACGGTCAAGATGTTGATACCCTTCTTGCGAAACCTGACACAACAGTCTGCGGCCGGATCCTCAACTCTCCCCTGTAAAAATTCCTCACCTTTCTGAGCTGTTAGCAACTTGATTGTGCGGGGTAATTTTTACAGGCCACCCGCCACGCTTTCGCCTTCGGGGCCCTACCGGGGCCCTAACTCTTCGGAGGCAGGCACGATTGAAGACCTTAGGAGAGTTCATCTTCTTTCGCACGAAGGCGTGGTCCTGCTTAATTGCACATTCGCTTCAGAACCAAGCGGTGTGCAATTCCAGCAGCTAGCTGCGGTCGGTTTTTCTCCCTGAAGGCAAGCCGTTCGCGGCCTCTGTTCCCTTCCACGGGTTTTTCCCTCCCGCTGCGCCTGGGTCGTTTCTGCCACCTGGTTCCTGGGGTGCAGACCGCGGCAGCGGTGTCGGCCGAGGCGCAAGAGAATTCTGGCTAGCAAAACCGAGGGTTGACCTCGCCTTGCACTTGTGGTCCCGAGCTTTGTAAAGACGGTCATTGCTCACAGAGGCTGCGAGGGCGGGCAGCGCCTGGATCCCGCTAACGGGGAAGGGCCTTGCATTTTAGCGCCAAAGAGCCGAAGCTATGCTGGATGGACGCTATTTACGGTGGTCCTCGGGCCTATGTGAGGAGCCGCGTCCTGGTAGCAAGGCCCGTCGCAACGCGGATTGATGGAGAATCCCAAGGGACCGAATAAGTCTACAGCCGGTGGCCTATGTTAGGAGAGGATGCAGTACTGTAAATAGCGCCTAGCTCAGCACGTCTTTTGTCCCGATAGGGAATACCCGCAAGACGTTAAATAGACACACACACACACACACACAGACCGACAAGGCCCTGCCTTGTCCACCAGGGCCCAGCCCGTTACAGCAGGGACTTAGTCCGCTCCAGACCGAGGATGCGTCCGGACCCACTTGGACATCTCTGTTGTGTATATAAGATCTGGGACCTTCGTCCTCTTGACATGGGCAGTGGTTAAGGTCAATACAACCAATAAATCTTACATTTTGACAGAGAAAGAGTGCTACGGTCCCTATGAATCCCACACTTGTTTCTAGCAAGATAGCTTATTGTGTTCGTCCAACCTTTATACAGTGCTGTACGCGAGTATTGCTGTGGTTCGACGACACTAGCCACCATGCCGATGAACTCGACGGACGGTGCTATGGCACGTCCGCATCTCCCGTCCTGCGTGCTTCGTCTTAGGCGCCTCAAATGATGATCGTGGTGACCTGTGCGAGTCAGCCATGGCTTGGACCGTCTCCGCAAGTCTCAGACAAGCTCGTTGTCACCGGCTATCGCTACCGTTTCCAACCAGTCCGTGACGATGCCAGCTCTACGCCATGACCTCGGAATGTGTGCCACATTCTGCGCGTCAAATCAAGTGGCTGACGGCATGGCACGGGTAACGTAAGAAGTCGGCCAGTTGCGAAGCGGGCTGCAAACTCAATAAAGTACTATCTCATACAGTAAAACCCACAAGAAGAAAAAATGAAATTGCCGAGACTGCACATCACAAGCTGCGTGCAACATTAGCCTTCGCAGCACTTGCGGAAGAATTCAGATGTCCGAAGATGTGCGATTTGGTGGCAACAGGTCAGCAGTGCCAACGTAGGTGGCCATACTCATCTCGTGGGCAAATGTTAGGCTCTGCGCATTCACGGTAACGATGCAACTAGGGTTGCGTGAATTGCAGCGGACGGGTCAGCCGCTGGTCATGTTCCGACGGTTGATGTGACGAGGGGTTGTCTTAGGCTATGATCTCCGGTTGAACAAAGACAAGCATCAGTGAGGTGAACACCTCTTCCGACATTTCCAGCATCTATTGGTTTCTGTATCACCCTATGCGGAACCCAAAACAGCTGACTACTCGCGGCCTGCGTATCTCTTACCACATGTAGAAGCGGGGAAGTTAAGAAATGAGACAGCAGCTCATGACAGCGAAATTCGTGTCTGAGGAAGATCGTCCGGCAGCATTTTCACCAGTATTTGGCCGCCAATGAGTTGTCGACACGTTCTGCAGACTTCCCAGCGCCAAAAGTGCGACTAGGGCGAGCCGAATCAACCAGAGCGTGGCTGGCTGTGCCCTCGTCCGTTGAAAGTGCAAGACGCGCATTTGGCATCGATCTTAGTGGCGTCCCAACGTCTGCCTTTCAAGGCATGATATTCCTCTAATATGCCCTGCAAGTCGCGAATGCTCCAAAGGCTGAGACAAGGCGTGCGGGGCGATATAGCGTGCGCAAATCTCACTATGAGCCGACCTTGTCGACGACCACCGCGGCAACCTACCAGCCACCATGAGAAATGACTGAGACCAGGCACCACAAGAAGGCCCGCTGTTTCGTCCCCCCGGTCTCCAGCCATGTCGGCTTTAATGGTTCGTCGATTTATGTCAATCAGATGGCTGGTACGTCCCCTGGACGTAGATATGGTCCCACTCGCTTCAGGCCTCCGCATCGGTAACGCCGGCGCCTCACAGTTTGTGAGCGATACAGCAGTGTCTGTAATACATGGGACAATTCCCGTTGGAACTGACAGTGCCAGACAGAAATTCACGTATATAAATATTGGCAACAAAGCTCCTAAAAACGAAGATCAACCATTTCTCAAGCAAACACTGAGAGGTCCTTCTAAGACTCGCATAATAATATGAAGTCCCTTCTAGTTCTTCTGTTGGCCTCTGCCACATTCTGTGTTGCGGTCCCGAAGCAGGGCTTCACGAACAACCTACTCGATCGCGCTGTAAGACATTTGTTTCCCGTGGCTGTTATTATTATTGTACAACTAAAAATGAATCCAGCCTCCCTCCTGTTATAAAGGCCAGCCCTGCGATATCGACGCGGACTGCCAAGAACAATCGTCGGAGTGCTGGTGCGACGTGAGTCTAATCCAATGTACCTTGGGTAATGTCCAGGAATTAACTCTGCAAGCGATTCTATGGCAAATGTAATGGTCCTTGGTGATAGTTGATCTCCGTCAAGTAGCATTGTGACATATCGTCACCACTGTCCTTGGACTTATGCGGAGAAAAGCCGTTGGCCGTTGTATGGAGTTCTCCGCTGGAGTTTAAGCTCGGCCGGCCATCAAGGGACACTGTCATTACGGCGTACGACTAGTAACGTTCTCTACCTTTCAAGTCAATTGCGACCGGATCCAATTAGACGGGGACGTGCCATGTGAATCCTCCTTCCAAGACCCCTGATTGGTAGATACCAGTCATGTTAACTGCGACTACTACGCTCTGCTACGTCGTCCTTTGCGCGCAGTCGAGTCGACGCTCAAGATGACGGCGTGCCTCGTTGCTATCATGTGCCTAACTTTGCATATCTATCAGATCATCTCTACATAGTGCCAAGAAGCGTTGTCTATAACGATCCTCGGACTTCGGCCGAAACCTACTAGTGATGCAATAACTGAGCTACGAAGTGCTCAGATAATTTAAGGCAATGCCGTTCTTGCCGGGAGGATGTGCCATCGTTTTCCGCGACCGAACTTGCTGACTTAGACAGATGAGCTTCCCCTAGGAACTTGACGTGTTGTTTGTGGAACTCACATTTCTCGGCTTCGACGAGAAGGTTTGCTTCCTGTAGTTTCCTCAAGATCTTGTGCACATGTTGTCGGCGTTCCTCTGGACTGCGAGAGAAACTAAGGATGTCGTCGAGGTATACCACGACAAACGTGTTGAGGTATTCTTGTAGTACTTCGGAGAACAAGGCGGCGCGGCTGTCGGACGAGGTGCTCCACGTGGTGACCGCGTTCCAGGTGGCAGGATTCCCGCATGTGGTGGGATGTCTGTGGCCGTCGATCGACAGGATTTGCGTGGAGGCAGCAGGCGGGTTCTACCAGCCTGCTCGTCTCAATGCCGATTTGGCAACGTTTCTCGGCAGCTGCCGTCGCCAATGAGGGGTCACTGGTTGCGTCATCCAGCTCACAGCTATACAAGTCACTGCGGAGAGCCTCCAAAGAGTAGGCCCTCTGATTCGGGCCGCACGCGCCAGGTACCTCGCTCCATGTATCGGTTTCGCCTTGATGGCACGTCGCGAGAGCAGGATCGATCGGGCACGAGGTGCACTTGAAGTCGTGCGACGGGTTGCTCTCGTGAGATGTGTGCGAGACTCTGTGGCCCCTCATGAGAAGCTTGATCAAGTCTCAAAGTGCAATCACAGCCATCGTATCGGGACATTCAGCTAGCCATAACGTCGCCCGACCTGCTACAAGCAGCGTGATCCATCGACAGTCGAAATATCTTGACTCCATATGAAGCAAAGATCAGCCGGGTATTGCCGTTAGTGTTGGCCGACGGCAAGTCGATCGTTGCTCGCGATTCTTCTCTTCTATGAAGCAAATGCGCAGACGAGGGCCGCCGTCATTAATTTCGCAGCCATTGTCTCATACCGCAGGCTCGTGGTTTGTGCATGGTCAATCTCAGGCAGGTTTAAGTCGTTATGGAAATAAATGAAACTTTGAAGTGGGGAAATTGAGAGTGCTGCGGGCTGACAATCAGGTCAAAATTGATCCGTGTCTGCACGCATATGCTCCGTTCTGACCAGTCGGCTATCAACCCTACCGATGTCTCTTTCCTCCTTTTACGTAGGATAGTCAACCTAGCTCGTTTATGCCTCCATTATCTTACAGGAGTACTCGGTATGATTCACATTGAGATTTTGTACAACTTGTAGCCCTACGCCAATTGTAGTCAGTGTGACTGCATGTTTCGGTTCAGCAGCGCCGAGTTTACGCATCAAATACGTGTTAGTCGATTATTGGACCGTAATGTAGCCGTTCTGAAATCTTGTGAGATATCTTAGTAGCAATCCAAAAGTCGAGCTTTTGGGCGTGTTTTGGGAACCTGTGGGGCCAGGGTCAAACGAGACCATTCTGACATATATAGATAGACTGGACTGAGGATCGCTGCATCCAGCGTTGCGGGGCGTCTTCAACCAGCCCACCCAGCACGGCACGAGCGCGCACTAGCGCCGTTGCCAACGACCAGCCTTGGCAAGCACCTCCAAGCTGCATCGTCCTCGCTCCTCACTCTGCTTCGCGATTCTCACAATGCCACGACTGGGCTTGCGGCAACTCCCCTGTCAACATCAAGTCGCTCTTTCACTGCTAGTAGACACGACAGTGTTGGTCAGTTGCGCATGTTATGCACATTAGAGCTGTTATGCGTCACATCCGCCATTCACGTGGCTCAATTAGACTCAATCGCAGCTCACGGGTAGTCATAAAAGCCCTGACATCGTGTCGGTCCTTAGATAGGAAATCAAGATTCTTGGGGACCTTTTGCCTGTTCGTCAGTTAGTTATGCACCTAGTTATGCATCCGTGCCGTGCGACCGGAGCCGAGACCAATGCGGGCATGGCCTGTACGCAATCGAGGAGCCACTAATAAGCCAATTCGCGCCCGAATGTCGCAGTTGAATCGAAGAGAAGCCAGGCGAGGAAGAGATCAGCGGCTATGGACAGCTGAGAACTATGGATCGACTCGGTCAGCAGGGAGCTGTAAGCGTGTAGGCCCACTCCATTTGAGTGACAGACTCGGAAGCACTCAGGACAAAGCAAAGAGACACATGTTTCAGCTCCGTCACAAATGCAACTACCGTAAGTTCATGTCCAGGTGACACTGGCCTATTTGTGGGGCATTTGGCTCGCTTGTCTGCCTGGGTCGACCGACATGAGTCGGCATACAACATAACATATGCCTGTGATGGGGGTGGCGCGACCGAGTAATCCGTCAAATTGGAGTTTGTGACAGCTTCCACTAGGATTGATAATGTGAGACTTTCGTCGAAAGCAAATATTGGCACATATCGGCATGCGCGAACGCGGGGACTGCTTGAGAATGGTAATGGTAATGTATTACGCCCGGGGGGGTCACCCATAGGGCCGAGAATGAATGAATGATTGTATTACGCCCGGAGGGGGAAGTCCCTATAGGGCCTTGACGGTTGCTAGTTACAATTCCGTACGTTTGATCTTGACACCCCAAGCCCCACGTTTGTCATCTCATCGCTTGCTGCTCACCAGCTTGTATCTCGACTTCGCGCTCAGAAGTTCTCTTATACCCTTCGATCTGTTCTGCGTAAATTGACCTGTCCCTTCCTAACTCTGGCGCCTGTCCAATGATGTACAGACCACTCTCCTCCGCCGCCATTGACGAAGAGTCCACCTGCCCATAGCCGTCCGGTGGAGCTGACCTACCAACTGTGGGGCAACCACAGGTATAGGTAGAGGGATTATGCTGAAAAGAAAGGTTGAGACAAAGGGTATGTTGTCAGTATGTCGACGGTCCTGAAATGGCGAGATCCCGGTGTACGCCGGGCATCTATAGCTTCATGCGCTCGTTCCCGCCTCGGCCCAGGCCGAAGGAGACGATCGCGTGCGTCGTAGTTGCTGCGTCCTGCATACCTGCCACGTCGGCAGGCCATATTGTCGTTTCGTATCGTTATTCGCGCGTATTGCTCTTGTTGCTCGTGGCATTGCTCTTGTTGCTCGTGGCATTGCTCTTGTTGCTCGTGGCATTGCTCTTGTTGTTTGTGGCATCGCCCCTGCTCGGGTCTGTCGCTATTGCTGTTCGTGCCATCACTCTTGCGGTTCGTGGCATCGCTCTTGCTGTTCATAGCATCGCTCTTGTTGTTCGCAATGTCGCTATTGATACCCGTGGTATCGCTCTTGCTGCCCGTGGCATCACCCTCGGGCCGCTCTGTCGAGACCAGCTTTCCAAATGAAGTCGAACTCTCCAAAGTCCTTCATTCGTGCCTGTTAGTGCCCTGTCAAGGCCTAGCAAGCTAAAGCATGATCATTTGGCCTGCGATTACCCCGCTCCCTAACATGCCGCTAACAGCTGCAAGGAGAGCGGGGGGTTTGCAGGGGAGAGTTCTAGGGCCGAGAATTAACATATCTGTGCACCAATCAAGGACAAGCCTACAGATGGGACATACTGCTCTTGTCTCCACGTATGATACGTCGGATTATTCCTGTACTGGGGTTTACTCTTACGGTGTGGGCACTCGCACTGGAGACATGCTGATCCTCCTTCCTTTGGGATATTTTGGGCCTGCCAACGGACAAGATTTCTGTGCACAGCTGACGCAAACAATCACGCTTTCAGAAGTGAGAACTGCACCCTGAGTTGCCGCAAATAGCGCGACCATGGACTAGCGGTGGCAGGGTATGGGTAGAAGAAGGTAGAATATCAGCCATTTGTATGAGACCACGAGGTGACACGCAAACCTGCGAGTGTCAGCCTTGCCGGTAGTCGAAAGACATGGCAGTTATCGGGCTCCCAGTGACGGAAGCCGGCACTATCCTGAAGAGGTCAGAAATGCATGGTCACCTGTACTGGATGCAGGACGAGAGAAGTGGCTTGCGGACCGGCTTGGGGAATGTGATAATAGGAGGAGCGGGATCCCGCTTAGGCAACTGGGTAGCTGTAACGGTCTCAACTGAGTGTGTTGACAACTAGCTGAGCGACTGCAACGAGTATCCTAAAGCGGAGAATAAAGGAAGAAAAGAGGAAAACCCTGGAAAGGGGCGCGAGCTCCTGAGCGGAGCTCAGGAGCTCGTGTGGATCCATGGTCGAGAGCGAATGCCGAGACCCACACGGGCCCAGCCCGTTACAGTAGCTTTGCTGAGAAGTACATGAACACATGCATAGAGGACAGAGCCGTCCACGCCAATCCGATGGGTATGAGACACCTTCAGCCAGTCACCAGGTTTGGAAAGGTTCAGAGAAACAAAGTAGCGCAGCACATCCGAGGTAAAACAATAATAGAACACATTTAGCTTCGCCTGTACAGCTATACGACTTGACCATATTCTACATCGCGGTCTCATATAGGCCGATATTAGAGACCTATTGGGGTTGAACATCCTTCTGATGGACAACAGACTCCACATGGAGCGCCTTAGAGCCGATGGACGGTGGAGGGTGGTGTCGCCCTCATCCATTATAGTCCACGTACAGTGACTCATATTTTTCGATGACAGGGCTGCGACGCAATGCAAGTTTTACGTCACGTACATGGAAAGGAGGCGGGCCAGATGGGCTGTGAAAGATCTACACACCTTCAGGCAGCCACAGGGTATCATTCAAGCTCAAGCCACTACCAAGCGGACAAAATCTCTCTCGTCGTTCTGGTTAGACACAATACGCAGCAAGACCACTACCAGCCATGCCTGGCAAATATTTGGAGCTGGAGATTTTATATAAAGCTGACTCCTTCCCCAATTCTAGCAGCGTGCTATCAACAAAGGCCACTCAACTTCTCACTCAAAATCAGATTTCACATTAAAACAAGTCGTAAACTCTCCCAGAACAATCATGACGGTGTACACTATCACCCTCCAAAACAACCATGGCGTTGATGGTGACTACTCCTTTTTCGTGGATCCCCCCAAGGTTACCAGTTCCGGAACATCTAGGACGGTTTTCACAAATTCCTGGATCACTGAATGGGTCCCAGAAGGTGGGAGGTTCGACGTGACCACCAGTGAAGAGATATATGCATGTAAGCTCGACAATCCTAACATGGCCGCTGTCTCCGTCTAAACATACACCATTCTCCTGGAAACTAACTTCCTTTAGGGGCCGGAACGGTGCCAAGAAGCCCCGCACCGGGGGTGACCGTTCGGGGTGGAGTCAGTCGTCTTGCAGAATTAGGCACACCCAATCACGCTGGCAGTGAGTCATCCCAACAGTAACTTGCAATTACGCGCTGCGTCGCACTGCTGATATCGACCTCTACAGGCACTTTCGAGATGAAAATCCAACGAAACACACCGACATTGACTCAGATGGCATCCACAGCTGTGAACGCCGCCTTTGAAATAGATACTGGAACCGATTTCCCAAGCCCGAATCATCGATTCATTATTGGTATGGGGAAGACAGACGGCCATGGCCTTGTTTCTCCCGTTGCATCCGTGAGTAAATGACCAAATTCATCTTCAGAAATTTATCCATGAAACGATTAATATCTAACCAAGCTGTCATACTTTCCCATTAGGCTCTCGCTATGAACAACATGAGAACGCAAATAACACCCAAGGCGAAGTTCTATGTTGCCCAATACAGCTACGTAGCTGGGGAAATCGTTGACTGGCAATCCGTTTCTCGAGTTGCTGCTGAGGTCGATTTCAGTAGCGGTGAGGGGGCCGGCAAAACTGTGGCAGTTGTTACTCATGAAAACAAGGGGTCATTTGCTATTAAGTACTTCGACACGTACCAAGCCTGATTCAGCCAGGGGTCATTTGGCCTGATTTCACAGACATGTCTTTCGTTTTTGGTGGGGTTCTTCGTCTTGGGGCTCTCAAGAAGGTACTACGTCTTACGCCAACCTCGCACAAGATTGTGTTAACCTCCTTCGATCCACTCATTAAGGCCCAATGCAGTAACTTCTTTATCGTCTGTAGGCGTTGGTTGCTGTGTGCGTAAATGTGCATAAGAGCATCGAGGTATGTGATGATAGAACAACACCAGCAACAAAGAAGAAGCTCTCGCAGAAACGCGCGGCTATTTCCCATTACCTCTGGCATGCTTGCTACAATGAGACCCTCTGACTTAGGTTCCAGTGGCAGGAATCAGTGGGGCCTTGACTATTCCAGTTGAATGTTTGGCTCTGACAATGGCCGGCAGGGTAGGGAATCAATCCACGACTTCCACGGCATTGATCAATTTATTGACTTCAATCAACGTCAACGTCAATCCACGAGGCCAATTATTATGTAATCAATCCATCCACAGTCTGGCTTCGTGGATTGAGATGTGGATTGATGTGGACGCTAGACAGGGGCACAGGTGCCCCGATATGGTGAGTTAAAGATTGTTGGATCGGTCTGTGGAAGCACTAAGAGTGCTAATCGACACCTCCCCGGCTTGCTCAAACAGACGAGACGCGTCTGACGCGTGAGTCGAAATGGCCTTCCCACCCGATTCAACGGGTCGGCGAACGTCCAAGCTCGAGATGGCGGACTTGCCCATTGACACTGCATTTACGACCAACACCGAGAGACATGCCGAGGACTCTCTGCCTGTGTTGGAACCGAACGTCGAGGTCCTCCGACCTTCTACTTGGACACCAACAAGCGATGAGGAGAGAAGAATCTTCCGCAGCTGGAAGGGATTCAAGCTGGCCGAGCGCAGCAAGGACACCCTATCATGGGTATGGAGTTACGGCGTCGAGATTCAATCTACAACATCCCGACGATGGATCTGTATGCCGTGTGTGCGCCAGAAGGCCACAACGCCACAGTCGTACGAATCCAAAGGTACCCAAAACGCTGAACTCCACCTTTGGAAAGCCCACGGTTACTGGGATCCATCAGGAAGACGGTCCACGCCGTCGCAAAAGAAGGGAGGCAAAAGGGTGCTCGCTTCCATCTCAGATTTCCTGAGCCTCAAACGGTCCGATCCGAAGGATCAAGCGCTGACAAATAGCCTGATTAAGCGCTTCGATCGCGGAGAGTTCCAGAAACTTGTTGTCAATTGGATAGTCGAAAGCCAGCAATCATTCAAGCAGGTTGAGCACCCTCGGTTGCAGCAGATTTTCGAATACCTCAATCCGGCAGTCAACGTCACCAGTGCGCACATTACGCTGAAGACTGTGCATAGCCTGGCGGTCCAGCAATTTGAGCGATATCATAGCAAGGTCCAACAGGTCCTGAAAGGCTTGCCGGGCCAGATTCACATCGCATTTGACGGCGCAAGGACACGCAATCGCCACGCGTTATGCGGCGTGACGGCCGCCTTGAGAGACGAGGAGAATCAGCCCAAGAAAGTCGTGTTGGGTCTTCCGGAGCTGGTGGAGCGACATAGTGGCGAGAACATTGCCACCGAGATCCTCGAGATCATCAGGACCTTTGGCATCGAGGACAAGGTCGGCTACTTCACTCTCGACAATGCAGCAAACAATGAAACGGCGATGACAGAGATTGCAGAGGAGCTCAAATTCAACCCCTTGCAACGACGCGTCCGATGCATTGGCCACATCCTCAACCTTGTTGTCAAATCCCTTCTTTTCGGGAAGGATGCAGATGCCTTTGAGAAGTCTCTCGTGAAGGGAGAGTCGTTGGCAAGAGCAACGCATGACGAGTGGATGCGGAAAGGCCCTGTTGGAAAGGCACATAACTTCGTCGTTTGGGTGCATCGGTCCGACTTACTCACCCAGCTGCTTCGACAGCTGCAGCAAGATTCATTTTCAGCCTCTGACGATCCCGAGATCGGAAAGCAACGGCCAGTTGACGTTGTACTTGACAATGACACTAGATGGTTATCCCAGTATCACATGATCAAGCGAATGCTTCGCTTGCAGCCCTTCTACGAGGAGTTCATCGCCAAAGCCAAGAGGCTCTTCCGAGACTCTCGGAAAGGTGAGGCCAACCGCAGGCTGCCTCGCTGTCTCGAGGAGTCGAGCTTCCTCAACGAGAGCGATTGGGCGGTGTTGCGGACGTTTGATGAGATCCTCTCCGATTTTCATGTCGTCGTCCAAGTTCTCCAGGGAGACGGACAGCCGCGATATCGGTCCACTGGAGTAAGGGAAACCTTTGGCTCTATGACGGATGTGCTAGAGGCGTTCGAGTTCCTGCTGGGGAAGCTCGAGTGCGCAAAATCGCAGATCGCGAAGCATCCGGAGCCGGAGCAGTTCGGCATCAATATCAACCTTGGGTGGATGAAGCTTGACAAATATTACAACACGTTGAGGGACTCACCGGTATACTACGCTGCGGCTGCATTGCACCCAAGCCTACGATGGGACTACTTCGACGAGGTTTGGGGCCAACAACATCCAGAATGGGTTGATGAAGCGAAGGATATTGTACAACGTCTCTGGGATACAGAATACAGAGACCTCCGGATCACCGTTACGTCCCCTGAAGGTCCGGTTGTAAAGAGGCGGAAGACGACTTTGTCCTCGTTTGACCGGTATCGGAACAGATACCGTCAAAGTCAGCCGTCTGCAGCTCAAGCAGATGAATACGCGCGCTGGCAAACTAGCGTGTCTGGGAATGACAGAGATGTCGCGGACCCCGGTTGAGTATTGGATTCTCAAGAGGTTGGAGTACCCGAGACTGTCTCGGATGGCTCTTGACGTCATGACGGTGCCGGCTATGAGCTCAGAATGCGAGAGACTGTTCTCAGCCACCGGGTTGATGGTTACACCACTCCGAAACCGCTTAGATACTAGCACAATTGGGCTGATTCAGACGCTGCGATCTTGGTTACGGGCCGGCATTATCGAGGACGTCGATAGCATATTGCTTGACGATACGGCGTTGGAAGAGTTTGAGCGGGCTTGTTCGGAGGAGTGCGAAGTGTGAAGCAAAGCAGGCTTGTAGGTGACGTCTGGAATTGCCCGATTAGGAAATCCGATCGATATGACAGGGGTCGTCAACGGTTTCAATATTATGGACATCAATCCACGGAGAGGATCCGTGGACTCAATCCACGGCCGGGATCCAATAGATCCGCGCCCGGGCGCGGATTTAATCTCTCGCGCCCGGGCGCCCACGAGGAATGCACGCTATACTATTGGCTGAAAAACCCCCAAGACTGACAACAGAACAGCGCGTCTGCCAGCCTGCCTGACTCGTAGTGGGTTGGACATCAGGGACCATGGCACTAACAAAACAGTCGCTGCACATGGTTGCAACATCGTCGTAGTGGCAACATGGTTATCGATATTTGGGGTTGGCGTCGTACGCAAATGAGCCGCCAAGATGGAGGAGCAATTTTAAACGGAAGGCCAGGAATATGACCAAGCAGCGTGCACACTCTGTGCTGGTGTTCGTCACTTGTGGTTTCGCATGCGCTGGGCAAGGCCCGCCATAATATGATCATGAGCTCCGTCCCCGCAAGCAATGATGTGCACGGCAAAAAACATGTTTCACGATCACACATTCTGATTTCATGCCTTGGTTGCAATAAGGCTTTGTTTTTTCATCGTCGCCCGTTATTAGACCAATCTAACAGCTTCCATGACGTTTGTGTGGTCGTTTGTTAAGATGTAAGTACACGTTCTTCGGTGGGCGCCCGGGCGCGAGAGATTAAATCCGCGCCCGGGCGCGGATCTATTGGATCCCTCCACGGCCGTTCTGCTGAGTAAGCCGTCAATTCCATCCATGACAGGCTCTCGTGGACGTGGATGGATTGATTCCCTACCCTGATGGCCGGTGTTTCCGGCGGAACCGAGGATGCAGGTCGTGATTCGCAGTACAGTGTAAGGCGCATAAATACGGCGAAACAGAGAGTGAAGAAGGGGAGGCGATCGGATGCAATTGTTGATCTCTGGCCCTCTTCCTTCTCAGCAGAAAGAGGGACCCCTTTTCTATATAGCAGTCCCAAGTGTTCCGGGTAAGCTTTTATCCAACACGACTCATTTGGTACAGCAGTCTCTCGGCCTTTCCCCAAGTCTTCCGGATACTCGGATAAGCCTCTATCCAACACGACTCAGGTTCATGGGCGCGTGACACGTCCACCCTCGGTGGCACCTTCGGGAGCCAACTTCGCACAATCCTTACCGCCGAATTCTCGACCCCAAGATCGCAGCATCTCTCCGCGGACGACCGAAGAATGCGGCACAACCTGTCCCCGAGAGTATGCACGTCCAGCCATCGACCCGTAGTCGAGCAGCAGTTGGAAAAACTGGGGCAAGCAGGAAGCCCACTCGCAAGTCATCTATACTTGGGTCTGGTAAGCAAAACGGCGTGAGACAATCCGGCTGCAGGAGGCAACCTAGCCTACGGAGGTAGCGGTCAGAATTGGAAACTATCTCCGATGGAGAGAAGCAGGAGGCTCGGCTGAAGCGCAGACAGCGAAGCTCTCGTGAACAGGCGGCCGTTTCAGTGACACCGGCCCCGTCGGGTTCTGGTGGCGAATAGAGCCGCAAGGATTGTATCCATGTGAAGTCATAGTATGCACAGTACAGTAGATGATCGGCGTCTACGACGGGATGACGGCCGACTGCGTTTGACGCGGGGAACAGAAGTGCACTTCCGGCCGTCGCCTGTGGGCAACTCAACCTCTGCGGTCCAGTTCCCGTTGCCACATCACTGGTCATGCGGCCTCGATCACAAAGCGATTGAAGGCAGGTATCGGGGAAAATCTCAAATGGACGCGGAGCAAGGCTCGCAGATGGGCGCGATTGTGGCGGGTCGTACAGTGTAGTACGGGCCGCACGAGGCAGTACGCTCTGCAGAGCCTCTGTGGTGTTATTGCTGCCCTGGTCGGTTCTGATTGCTACCAAGGGTCCCTCATCGAGGTTGCTGCTGCTTGGTAACGGCGCTAATTGGACTTGTGGCCAGGGCCAGGAAGGTCCTGTCGCTGGTGTGGCGATGGTTCTATGTGCACGTAAGTGCGCAAATGGCTCCCTCGACTTCGTCGTGTCCAATTCGGACCTCCATCTGCAAGCGTGATCTGCTTGTCAAGAACCGGACGACGCACTGGCGTCAGGCTCTCCGTGGGCTGCCAACAATTGCTCTCGGTCAAATGTGTCGGGTCCGCCCCTGTGATCCGCGTGTCCAGAATCGGACAAGAGCTGCCTGTTAATTGGAAGGTCCACATTCTGGACTTCAGGAACTGGCCGCGAGCCCTGCACCACTGACCTACGCGTCACGAACCCACATGCCTGATGACCTGCACGAGGGACGTCAAGGACTGGACAATGGGGGTGCGCTTCGGGCGCTCGCAAGCCAACAAAGCGCGCAAACTGGGCATGCGGCGTCTATGACAGGATGACTGCGCTTGAGTTTGCAGGGAACAGAATTGCACTTCCGGCCGTCGCCTGGGGGGCATGCCCTTCGGGGCCCAGCTCTCGGCCTGCATCTGCCGCACTCTGGGCGTCAAGAATCGGATGACACGACAGCACAAGGTGCTCTTGTCTCGACCCCAACTGGACGAATGGACATGCGGTGACAATCACGGGGCGATTACGCTTCTGGCTGTCGAGACGTGCGCCAACGATCCGGCGGCATGGTCCGGCGGCATGGTGGCTGTCTGGAGCGAAAGTGGACATGAGTCCGTCGTATTCTAAGAGACTGTGGTGGACTTGCCTCAGGATCAAACCTACACGTCAACATTTTCGCGTGAGAAACTGGACATGGCGCGGCGAGCGGCGCCTCCGGTGGTGTTGTCAAACGGACAATTGGCCACGGGTGTTCCCACACTGGGGCGGCAGCAGCAAGAGCCACTGTCCACAAGGCGAAAGTGCGCGAGGCTGTGGCGCCGGCATGCAGCACGCCGCCCCCGCCGCCCACGGTCGCGCAACAGAACGGCGGGCCTGAGCTGGACAGACTGTGCAGACAATTGCAGTTGCGGCCCATCATCGGCCTTGGCCACAAATGAACCTTTTTTTGGTAGCGTCCTGGAAAGCTAGCGGACGTTGCCTGCTGCTTTCTCGGGCGGTCGCTTCCATTGCACCTCGCGCAGGCATGATGGTGCGTCCGTGCCGAAAGAAAACTGTCTTGCTGTCCAGCTGCGCCCTGGACTTTCTTCATACTCGTTATAAGGGATCAAAAATGTCAGCCTCAATTTATGAGTCTGGCGAAAGCATGCCATTGTAGACTTGACACCTCTATTTAAATGAGACTCGCCGATATGAGGAATGAATAAGTCGCTCAGTAAGGCGATACGTGCCATCATTCTTGTGAAGAATAATGCGCACCTCAATGCCTGGCTCTGGAAGGTGGGTATACCGCCGGCTTCATAGCCCTGGAAGCGTTGCGAAGGCTCGTTCCGCAGCGCGTATCAGGTCCCTCAACAAGCGCACCCCCCTGTAGTGCAAGACAAAACCGATCCGGGGCCGTGTCATCGTGGGCCAAACCCAAGCTCTAGCTTCCACAGCAGTTGTTTCGGGCTAGGCTGCGCCGCAACGACAAGCTGCTTCTGAAATGTGCCACACGAAGCGCCGCAAGTAGATTTGCTGGCGACCAACACGGTCCCTGCGGGCTGTGTCGATAGAAGCATCCGCAAAGGAATGCGCACTAGATCCGCTGCTGCCACTGCCGTGCGACTCGGATAACTGCGAATATGCCCAAGTTCAAGAGACACATGACAGGAGGGCGAAGTACAAGTCATATTTCCAGTGCCCTTATGTGGACACCGTACAGCGCCAATAGGCTGCCTACACGGTGCAACACCCGCTCGTGGTTCCCCTCGCGCTCTGGATTCATGCCGAGGCAGGGAAGTGCTGCCCCCGACAATACGCCCCAACGACGGAGCCGCCCTCGCTTTTGCGAATACCGCCAGGTCTAGGACATGCCGCCACGCGAGGCACCGGCCGTTCCCCTCAGACTGTGTGCTTCGTTCGACGGCTCGTGAACATCAGTGCTCAGGGGGGAGCATAGCGCCATATCACGCACTGGTTTGGGTCAACATGCAGGCACTTGCGCCCGCCGAAGCTCACGAACCACGGGGCCAGGATGAACGAGGTACCTTAGACCCACTTATGCCAGGCGGCGCGTTGTTTTTCCTTCCACGCAACGTTTTCCTTCCACGCAACGTTATCCCTTCCACGCAACGTTATCCCTTCCACGCAACGCTCGAGGTCACATCGACGCGCTCAATCAACGCGACGTTCACGCGACGCTCTGTCAATCACACACTCTCAGAACCCTCGCGCGACTAGCGACCTCCTCCAGCACGTCCAAGTCTCCTCTCGACACGGATACGAGGTCGGAGCTCGTACTCTGCGTTTGTGGGAAATCCTACACAGCAAGTACCCACAGGAGTCATCGGAAGAAGGCGCACTTTGACTGCTGCGGAACTATTTTCTTTGGCGACGAGTGGCTTAAGCATCGCAACACTACAGGCCACACCAGTGAAGAGGTTCACGCATAGAGAGAGGCTCGCTATTGTGAGAAAGTAGAATGCTCGCTCGGGTGCGGGTCGACTCTCCAACGTGACAGGCTGAAAAGATATCACAAATCAGCGCACCATAGGTGCACCAACTGCAATCGAATATTCATCTCCTCGGGGAAGAAAGAGCACGAGCGTAGCACTAGACACGCCTCCTACCTGCTGGTTCCTTCGCTTGATAGGGAGCAGCCAGATTCCGTTGCGGAGACATCAACACACAGGACAGACGAGTTCACAATGCCTCTCGAGAGTGTCGTGTTTAACTGTCTTGGGACCCCTGATTTGCATCGGCCGGGGCCTCGACTCCACAGGACTGACGAACGGCAACTGCTTCACATGTTGTGATATCGTCATTAGGGTCGACCATAACGCTTCTGGGGGAACTCTTCTTGACCCATGGAAATCCAAATTAGAATTATACCCATGTCGAATGGGTTTGGTGATGGTACCGGCGCAAGTTGGACACAAGTGCGCTAACTACCCTACTAATATCGACAAGGGCTCGCAAATAGGAACTTGTGGTGAGCCTATTTGCATTAATTTCCTGAAGTAAAGTACCTTCCGCGGCGAGTCCTCTCAGTTTAATAATCTCCAACACACAACAGGTGGTAGTTAGGCGGGTACTAAACAGTGTCAGTGATGATTCCCGGGGTGTTTTCCGTTTCCAGCCTAGGTCATACTCCTATGTCCCGGCACTAAAGTTTGCGTCAGTTAGTACACCTCAATTAGTGCAGATACGCACAATCTCAGGCTCATTTTCGCAATGAGTGCCCCGGGGCATTCATCACATCGGCGAACACACGCTGCGGCGCTGCAAGTAGCCGCCCACAGGGCAATGACTGACGCAAGGACAATTCTCATGGTGGCGGCTTGGAGGGCGTAGTATCGTAAATTTGGTACTGATGGGGGCCTGTGGTTGCAAGTGGTGGTCGAACGAAGCGTGTCGTCGGACGGACATGGCTCGTTTAAATATGAAAGCCCGGACCTAGGCCATAATGAGCTGCGCATAAAGTGGAGTTACGTCGTAGTCTAGGAAGACCCTGCATCCTTGAGCTGAGCCGTGTTCTAAGGAAGACCAATAATTCCAGCCAGCCTGAAGACATCACGCTAACCCGGAAGACTCGAGGTAACGTTCGAGCGTCGCAAAGCCTATATTGCCGGAAAGAATCCTTCTGTTAATTTTTCGCTCGGGTAGGTCCTGTAAAGGCAATTGATAGGCGGGCCGAACCACTTTACTACGGGGGCCGTCTTCCGGGGGGCCGTGTGGCTGACCCTCCAAATCGGGCAGTCGAACATTCCATCCGGCACTCAAGCCACACTCATGATTTCTGTGGGAGCGGCTCCCTCATCGATAAGATGGGTCTGTACTGTGACGCAACACGACGGGGGCCAGATCGAGATGGATTGTTCCAACTTAGCCTTCAAACGAACGCCCGTACTTTGTCGCGAATACTTTATCATCTATTGTGCATACTATGGCTGCACATGGATACAATCCTTGCGCTTCTCTTCGCCACCAGAACGCGACGGGGCCGGTGTCACTGAAACGGCCGGCTGTTTACGGGAGCTTCGCTGTCTGCGCTTCAGCGGAGCCTCCTGCTTCTCTCCATCGGAGATAGTCTCCCATTCTGACCGCTGCCTCCGTAGGCTAGGTTGCCTCCTGCAGCCGGATTGTCTCACGCCGGTTTGCTTACCCGACCCAAGTACAGCTGACTTGCCAGTGGCCTTCATGCCTGCCCCAGTTTTTCCCACTGCTGCTCGAGTACGAGTCGATGGCTGGACGTTCATACTCTCGGGGACAGGTTGTGCTGCATTCTTCGGTCGTCCGCGGAGAGATGCCGCGATCTTGGGATCAAGAATTCGGCGGTAGGGACTGTGCGAAGTTGGCTCCCGAAGGTGCCACCGGGGGTGGACGTCCCATTTTGTCAAGGCCGTGCCCGCTTCTAATTTGTTGTAGATTGTATGGCAACAAGGAATCCCCAGCTGCCACGAGACGGAACAATCCTCGTTGCAATCCCCGATCGGTTCTGGCCAAGGATGTGCCCTGCTCGGTATCGATCTTAAGGCGAGCCGATGTTCTTTGGTAACGAGCTTGAGTCCCGGCTCAGACATAACCGAGCGCAGCTCCCCTAGATACTCGGAGCCGGGGCCGGAATACGCTCGAGACGTTAGCACCTCATCTTGCGAACAGGCATCGACGAAGTCTCGCTCTTGGTCACTCAGCATGGCTTCGATCGCCTCAACAAGCGAGTACAAATGGCTCATCCCGTTGAGCAGGTAGCTCTTGACATTGTTGTTGCTGGCCTCGGTGCCAGAAGTCACACGAACCCCGAAATTGCGGTACTTTTTGATGAAGCATTGTGCCCACTGCGCTCGTATGGGCAAGTAGGTCTTGTACAGGTACATAAGGATGGCCTTCTGGTCATTAAACTCGTCGCATAAGCGAACCCAGGCCTTTTCATGCTCTTCTTTTGTTTCCGCAAATGCCACGAACTTCCACAGCTCAAGGACACCATGGTAGTTGTGAGGCACAGGCGTGTCGACGTTGCTCTGGCCCGGCGGGCCCTCTTGTCTCTCGGCGGCCAGAACGGCTTCCATGTCTCTCGAAGAGAGCTTTGCGTTCGGGTCGCCATCTATGTCGCTTTCTGGACCATCGTCTCCGCTCTGCCATTTCCGTTTCGCATTGAGGAGAACGTTTGCGTTGACATGTTGAATGCATATCTGTTGCTGACTGTCGGGATACTGGTTTTCCAGCGCTGCTTTCATCTGCTGGTCGTAGTCGGTGACCACGACGTTGGGTAGCGGTATCGCATGTCGGTCATTTAATTCTCTGACCGCCTCTGCGAGGAATTGGAACCCTTCGCGTCTCTCGTTATCTATCAACCCGAAAGCGGCGTTGTAGACAGATTTTAGGCAAGTCTGTCCCGTAACCTGGAAGAGCGGTAGCTTGAAGCGGTTTGTGTTGTATGTGTTATCGAAGCTCATTGTTTCCGGATAGCGCTTCCACATTCGGAGACAATATGGGAAGGTCCAAACTAGGCCAAGGAGGCGGTTGGGCTCTGCCACCGACCACTTGACCACGTATGGAATGCCCCTCGCATCAAACTGCTTTATCAAGGCGGCTGTTGGACTCAAGCCGCCGAGTTTTTCGCGGCGCAAGAGAGCTCGGGCGTTGTATATGTCCCGCCTGGTGAAGTGTGTTCCGTGATGCTTTTCTTGAACGATACCACGGACATCGCGCGCCCTTATCCCGACTCGTCGGCTCGTTGCTTCAATTGTCGCCTTGACAGAGTCGGTAAGTCTCCGGTGAACTGGATGTGCCGAGAGACCCATGGTACGATCGTGGTTGTGTTGGCTGTGCTGAGGGTCGGCAAACGCCCGCAGAGTCCACATATAATCGTTCCGTTCCAGGGCCTCCGCGACGACCTTCCACTTACATCCACACTTGCGCGATCGCCTTTGGCGGAGACCTGCGCCTCTTGGCATGCGGGGCTCGCCGTATCGGTCACACTGAAGCTCATATCTTGTTTTCCTGGCTTGGCTGCCTGAGCCATTGCGCCGGACAACGCCAAATCCATTCTCCTTCGCAAATTCGTTGACGCGCGATTGAAGAACATCAACCGATACCGCGGCAGGGCCAGGGATTGGCGGGTTGGGGATAGGGATCGAAGCGTCTTGACTGGCCGACCCTGTGTCCGACAGACCGTTCCACTCCTCGAATTCCCCTTGATCCCGGCTTGCCGGCCGCGACGAAGGTGACGTTGGTAAGACTGACGGTAATGATGGGCCCCGGGCGTTTGGAGCAACTCGTCGCGCAGTAATTGCCGTGCAATGCTGAGCCAATTCGCGAGCAAGTATATTGTCGATTTTGGCTTGCTCTTGGGCGAAATCCAACGCTGATCGGAAACAGACGGTGCTCCTTGTGTGCCGCCCGACGTCATCCGAATTTGCGCGCTCGCGCAGGCGCGTTCTCTCGAGCTTGTCAGGTCCTGGAACGACAGCAGTGACAAGCCGCCGAGAGCCACCGCCGCGGAACCAGTCATCTAAGAAGATTCGTGACGGGCGCAATTCCCAATAGGGCTCGTCAATTCCGCGGTTGCCATGTGGTTTGGGAACGGTGGTAAAATAGCTCTCCGGCCATGTCGCAAACAGGTTGTACAAGGCGTTGTCGTCGCCGTTGCCGTAATGAAGCTCGGGATCAAACAAAGCATCGGGTGAGGGTGCCGCGTTTGTCATATCGCTGCTGCTACGTCTCTGAAACGAGCTGTCGGTTATAGAAGGGCCCTTACTTCACTGGCGATAGCGAA
Organism: Purpureocillium lavendulum; assembly: GCA_029168975.1. NCBI lineage: Eukaryota > Fungi > Ascomycota > Sordariomycetes > Hypocreales > Ophiocordycipitaceae > Purpureocillium > Purpureocillium lavendulum. The sequence goes on from JAQHRD010000022.1 coordinate 27,956, forward strand.
TTCAATTTCTACGATACAGACGGCCATTCGTTTGGAATACCGTCGTGTTTTAGCGATTTATACGGGTGGCTGGGAGAAGACACAGGAACGGCGACCAGCCATCTGTTGGAAGGGGCAAGACGCATGGCGGTGACAATGGAATGTTCGACTGCCCGATTTGGAGGGTCAGCCACACGGCCCCCGGAAGACGGCCCCCGTAGTAAAGTGGTTCGGCCCGCCTATCAATTGCCCCTGTAAAAGCCTACTGCCACAGGGAGATGTCTGTTTGCCTATAGAAAGTGGGTTACGTCGAAGTAAAATTCCAATCTTCCTTTCAAACTGGGTACCTAACATCTAGTTTTTGGCCATCCAAGGCGTCTTGGTTTGGCAAATCCGTTCCCATACTAAGTTCGAGGCTTCCCGGTCAAGCTCTACACATCTTTTCTCCTAGCTTAACTGAGTGGGAAAGAGGGGAGGGAGGTAGGAGAGGAGTACGAGAGGGGGTGATGCACTAGGAGTAGAGTTTACCGAAGGCAGCCTGCGCGTATAGTAGGCCGGATATTATAGGGCCCCAAAAACCGGATGTGAGTTCATGACCATTGAAGGCCCCATGTCATGTCGTGCAGACTTTCGCAGAGGTAATGTCCGACATACGACAGAGCCGGGCAGCCGTTATGTGGAAGAACAAGCGGCTATTACAGGCGAGGGCATCATGAAATACCAGGTGGGGCCCATTGATAGCCCTCCGAAGTTCTTGGGATGGCTACAGCCGTCCTCTCTTCAGTGTATGTGGTAATAGCCGTGGCAGCCTTCCCTGGATGGTCTCCCGTAAAACTCAATAATGTCGAGGAGCATTATGGCGTCAGCGCATCGGTACATTTGCGGTGGTTAACACAAGTAGCCTCTTCAGGTCTCAGTTACCTCTCGCTTGCTTGACTTCAAATGTGGTTTTCGGCCGACGGCCGTGGACGGCGATAGTGACGATAGCGCCGTCGGCTCGGACTCGACTAAAGGGGTCCAATTCTTCCGGCGGCTTAGGGAGCTGGTATTCGATCGGCTCTAGATGAGAGAAGGAACGAAGGTCCAGACATTCCAATAATAAATAAATAAATAATTTTGGCATATTGTTATGTATTTATTGATAAGCCCCCATATTGATATGTATTGTTAAGCTTATCAATTATTATTAATATAGGACTGGAGGGTCAGCTGACTCGTCGTCCGCCCCTGCGACGTCAATAATCTCGTCGTCTACTGCAACATAGAGTTTGCGGATCAAATCGTTCTTCACCCAATTACCCAAACATTGCAGCTCCTCGATAGTATCAGCCGAGAGTCGTGCCCTATCCCATGAAATGGTTCGCCTTGCGCAAGAGAACACTCGTTCCGGGTCGTCCGACATCGCCGGCACACTGAATATGTCAAGTGCCATTTGGTGTAAGCGCGGATACTCCATCCTCTGCTCGTCACGGCACCACCATTCAAGCGGAGTCTTTGTCGTTGTATGTCTTGGCGCAGATTCGACGAATTTTTCCAACTCATCCTCATCGTCCGTTTTGTCCAAGACACTCATTGACTGCTTGATGCGTTCGTACGGTGTTGCCTCCCCTCGTTCGTTCCTCAGCCGAGAGGCCGACTCCGACGCCAGCGGCCGGTCCTTGTATTTCGCCCAAAGCCGTCGCGCACCATTAATCGCGGTTTGTCGCCATTCCTCTGGCCAGTGGCGGTCAAGGTATCGCCGGCGCTTTTCTGGATGGAGCAGCAATGCGGTGGCGTATACGGGGTTTTTGTCACTCTCTGCGTAATATTTTGCGAGAACCCACCAGCCCATGTGAACCGAATTAACCATGCGCGCGTTGTCTGCATATTTGACCTGCTTTTCACGTTAGCACAAATCCAGCCAGGTGATTGCACTGCCATGCCTTACTTTTGCATCCTCAAACTGCATGAAGAGAATATCCATATTCTCCAGAACCTGATCTATCGATGCCCACTCCATTTGCTGCTCCAATGTCGCCTGGTGGAATGGCTGCAAGAATTCGTGAGTCATTTTGAGCACTTGCCAGTCATCGTGTGTAATTATGTCAGCCTCCAGCTCATTGTGGAACTGGTTGAGCAATATTGACAATGGGCCTTCCTGGCTTATAGCCGCATCCAGTAGTTTGTACCATGAGTTCCAGCGAGTGATATTGTCAATACCGAGTGCCTTTCCTGCAATGTCATCCCAGGCATCGTTGCGTACCGTGGAGTTCCGGATGAACACTGCGATGTTGTGGAGTTTACCTAGTGGGCCGATGCTCCGCCAGCCGGCGGTGTCATTGCGTTTCTTTCGTTTGCCGTGGGTCGTTTGCCGAGTACTCGAGTGCACCTGGTCGTGCAACGCGTCTGCGACTGTTACATCGCTCGCTTCGTCTTGCGCCTGTTCCATTGCGGCCTGTAAGGCCTCCTCGCTGGTTGCAAAGAGAAACGCTTGCAGCGACAAGTTAATGATGTGGCCGGCACATCGCGTTCGGGACGATACCGGATCGAATGAAATACCGTATTCCTGTGATAAGTCAACAGCAAGTTGGCGGAGGCAAGTATCGTTCTTTGTGTCATTGTCCCCAGTGAAGTAGCCGATTCGGTGTGCCAGGCTGTACCGTCGAATAATCCTCATCAAGTACGGCGCCATTGCTGCGCCGGCATGCGAGCGGCGGAGGTTTGGGAGACCTAGCAGTGCCTTGCGAGGGCTATAGCCCTCGTCAACCCACTGTGCATGAACGGCGATATATGCCTTGCGCTGAGGGGACGACCACACATCCATGGCGATGTGCACGAGGCTCCGAGCACGTCCCAGCTGTCTCCTTACGGATTCTTGATGCGCTTCGTAGGCCCTATCCAAGTCCGACGCTACGGTGCTAGCAGACTCGGTCAGGAGCTCTTGAACTGCTGGATTCACAGCTGCTAGAAGCGCCTGATACTCTGGCCACGTTGCAAAACTCAGAGGTAGATGCCTGCGCGCGGAGAGGAGCATCTGTGCCTCTCGAAAGGCATCAACGTTGATGGCACTCCGCAGTGTGTTCAGTTCGTTTTTTCTGACATCCTGCGCTCGCTTGACGGTCGTTCTTGCGAAGGCGTTTTCGATTGCAAGTTGGCGCTTGTCTTGGGAGGTCGAACTCTCTTGAACGACAATGTGGTGGGATTTCTCAAGATGATAGCGGGCGTTGCCGGAAATGTGGGTTGACCAAGATGGATTGCGACAGCGCTTGCAGTAGTGGAGTACATTGCCACTCATTGCGTGTGGCTCGTCGCCCTCTGCTTCTCGAAAATGATCCCATGTTGATGTGGCTCTCAATTTCCTTCTCTTGACCGTACGCCGGGCGGAAGGGGCCTCGGAGTCCGACGGCGTGCTCGCAACTTGTGAGACACTGTCGGACGGTAAGACGGACGAAGAGCTGGGCGTGGCGCTCGATTGGGGCGGTGTGGACCTGTCAGCATCCATTTCCGTGTTCTTGATTGAGTTGATGATGGATTCCCAATTGCACATGGCAATGTCGAGGCAGCAGGCAGCTCCCCCTCCGAGAGCTGAGGTCATTCGGGCTCTTTCCAGGCCTGCGAAGAGGCAGCATTGCGCATGCAGAACTACTACTCATCAACTTGAAACAGGAGTCTAATTGCGCAGGAAAATAAGTGGAGCTTGTTATATTGATAATTATTAACAATATATATTTATTGGCAGCGTCCATATTGTTATGGATATCGATAAGCTTAACAATAAATATGCCTTTATCAATAAATATATATTGATTACTGGAATGTCTGGGCATCGGATCGCTGCCGACATGACGATCCACTTCGGGCCACCGGCGGGCTTGATATTGGAATCGGAAACAACCAGAGAGTTCCACTTCGTCGGGATGCCGCCCGGCACCGTGCTGCTCACGCCCATGAGCGTCAGTATACCGTGTCAGCGGAAACGACCGTGGCAGCAGAACGATGTCAGCCGAAAAGGCTTGCCGTGCGCGGCAGCATTTGCGTGTACGGACTACAAGGTGCAGGGCGGGACGTTCGATCGCGTGGCGCTGGAGCTGCGTGGCACGAGGACGACCAGCATCGGCGGGCGCGCCGTCCCGTCGCAGTGCGACCCCTACAGCCTGTACGTGCAGCTTTCACGATGTCGGACACTGGACGGCATCATGCTCGTGTCAAAGGTGCGTGAAGGAGACCTAGTTGGGAACCGGGTTCCCGAAGAAATGACCGCCGCGCAAGCCAGGTTGGAGGAACTAGACAAAAGGACCGTCGAAGACGCGCTGCGCTGGTTGGAATGAACACTTTGAGGAGTTGAGGCGGCAGAGGTGAGGGGACGCGGCGGACGACAGGAGGCCGTGAGGGACGAAGGAAACGGGGAAAAGCCGCGAGGGACGAAAAGAAACGGTGAAGAGAGAAGCAACACGCGCCAAGAACCAATCAGACGAACGCTTCAAAGTTGACGACCCCTGAAGGCGGGCTAAGACGAAAGAGGGCAAAATTCTCTGGGCCCATCGTTTTCCGGGGTGGGTTGGAGGCGGGGCAGAATCCTTTCGTCTCTTCGTTCGTTCCTCACTTCGTTCCTCAAGGCACTCACACTCAGATTAGAATCCGCCTTGGAGCCTGGCATTCACGCAGTGGGGAGGACACAAGCGAACCGCCGACTTTTGCTCAGGCCATCCAGCGTCAGGGCTAAGTTGGCCACTGGTAACGGTCTCCCTGTCAAAGTGTGATCGGGACAAGATGAGCCCGCAGCAGCTGAAAACCGACGGCGCCAAATGCATCCATCCAATTGGGCGAGTGGGTGAGTCCTGAGGCATCACCGACATGTCTGTCGGGCCAACAACTTCCAGAAACGCCTCCTCGCCAAGTATTTAAAGAGCCTGTCGCCACTGAGCCATCGCCATGGACGCATTGTACTGGCCACTTATCCTCTCGCGTCGTGTGGTCCTTCTCCTAAACAGAAAGTTATCACCCACCCAAAACTATGCCCAACGACACTTGGACATGCCCTGGTTGTGGCACTGTTCTATCAGGGAGCCAAAGTCAGAGTGACTGCATAACCTGTGCCGCGTATGTGTTACTGATCAAGGAGCGGATAGATCACTGACAACAGGCCTAGGAAAAAAACTAAATAACGCGGTATGGCATGGTAGGGCCTTCACTCTGCCCTGTCTTCGTATGGTGATCCAATCCTACATGGCACATTTGCCAATGAGGCAGTCGTTGGGGTTTACGTGGATGTATATCGGTCTTGTGGCTCTAAATTGATCTCGCTATTCAACTAATGCGATCGCTGCCTGCCTGATGCTGTACAATCTATTCGGAGCGACGTTGGGCGTGAGGTTCGGCCAACACTTGAGGCGGATATCCCCGAACTCAGTAGGCTACAATTACTGTTCGACGCAGCGGAGAAAAAACCGCATCTATGGCCATAGGTGCATTGCTGCAATTGGCATTCGTGATCCAAACCGACCTGGCCAACGGCGCACAGACCCCCGCACTGCGGCCCCCAACCAAACCCCGCTATTTCCTCGGTCTGACAATTAGTCCGGCCACATAAAGTCTCGATCCCCCAGTGTTTTCCTTGCCGGTCGACCTCGACTACCCGGACTCACGACAATCAGCCTATACTGTGGCCCGCGTTACAACGAAGTATCGCCCATCATTTGGCAATGTTTCTGCCGTACATCAAATATGGTCACTAACGAAGAGTTGAACGACCGTCGCGAGCCGGGCTGCTCCATTGTTCTCGCCGACAAGAAGTATTTCCATGTCGGGGATTGGTTTATGAAGCGGACACTCCGACAGCACGAGTGGCAATCCGTGGCCAATGGCATCACCATTATTCCTCCTACCACATATCCGCAACGATGGAAGAATGATGCTGCGATTCTGCGGTTCCTCCGACAGAAAACAAATATTCCGCTTCCACGGTCGGAATGCACCTTCGAGGACGACGGAGCCTTCTACTTTCAAAGTGAATATGTTGAGGGCGTCAGCATGAAGGAGCTGAAGGAAGAAGAAAAGGACGTTGTGATGCAGGAGCTGGAGGATCATGTGGCAACGCTGCGACGCCTAAGATCTGACATCCCTGGTGTGCCTGGAGAATCATTCATGTGTCCCCCCCAACGGGTCACCAGCAATGGATGGAAGATTGACAGTTGTTGGCGACCATATGAGGAGAAGGGGGATTATGTGTTCTGCCATAACGACCTTGGACAACACAATGTCATAGTGGACCCTGGCACACTCCGGATAAAAGCGATCATTGACTGGGAATTTGGTGGGTTCTGGCCTGAATGGTTTGAAAGACCGTTCTGGAAGCGCCCGGGGCCTAGTGTGGTGCTTGAGGGGGAAGAAGACGACGTGCAGCGATGTCGGGACTGGTTGACAACCCACTGTGCTGAGGTGACAATGCCCGCTCCCTAAATATGGCAAAAACTAATATCAAGACCCTCCGCTTTACACGCTCGCTGTCTCTATGTCCTTCTGGGCTTGCCGAAGAATGTCCGTCATCAATTCATACAGCCCCAGCTCCGGTTTCTTCCATCTCTCACCATTTGGGAACACCTTCCTCCTCAGTCTGTTGACGCAGGGGATCAACGGCTTGTAGTGCGACGTAAAGATGACTGTCGCACTGTTAAGAAAATCCTCTTCGTCCGAAATCACACCCTTCTTAGATCCGACCAGCTTGTTGTCGCTCTCGTAGTTCCAGCTTTCAAACTCAGTTGGCCCAACCTCACTACCTGGCCCGTCGTAGTGGGTACATATCCAGAAGAGTGCCCAGAAAAATGATTCAAGATCATGCATGAAAGAATGATCTTGTCCTAACAACCGATGGCCATGAATGCCCTGGTGCCTGTCTTTCCTTGTGCACCTGACGCCCCTTCTCGTTGGGCTTTAATAACAAGGTCTAGGTCTATGAGGAAAGCTCGGCGGGAGGGGTTACCGACGTCCTCGTTAATCATGAGGTTATTGACGGATATGTCTCTGTGGAGAAAGCCGGCCATGTACAGGGACCGGTGGCCCTCGATGCAGCATTCGAGTGCTGCAAGTAGAGCTACCGGGGAGCTCGCCTTGTAGATCGGCTCCCCATAGTCCCGAAGAATGACCCGCCGGTGGACCCGGTTTGGAAGCGGTACGCTGGCCTTCGTCGGGGATCTTGAAAATTGTAGCTTGCTGGGTGGTATGGTGGCGTCCGTTTCGCTGGATGGCCGCTTGCGAGAGGCGCTGGCGCTTCGCCCTTGGCGGGAAACCCAGGTGGCGCTTGCACTTGATGGCAATATGCCACGTCCTAGTCGATACTTTGTAGCCGTTGTGACGTCCAGTCCCTTTCGAATATTTTGCTGGATGTCGTCATCGGCATCGCGGACGCAAGCTGTTTGATGGTGATAATATCGGGCAACGTTAGCCACGCCCTTGCCAGTTGTGACGGTACAAGGCACGAACAAGGTCGAGTGCGACTTGGACAAAGTGATTGTCTACAAGGAGAAAAAGGGGCAAGAAAGAGCTTCGTAAGGAAGACTCCCACTTTGGCTAGTTGTACAGTTTCACAAGTGAGACATGCATGAAGTCACCTGATCGTTCCTTCACATATGGTCCTCGCTTACTCCGTCTCTTCCAAGCGTCTTCAAGACATCGCTTGTGATTCATCCACATCTAAGGTAGCCTGGAGACGGGCATTTTCCATTTCTTGCTTCGTGGGCCGTGGCTTGGTCTTGTGGCGTTTTTCGAATTCTTTCATGGCCATGTGTGCGTTGACAACGTTCTGTAGTGGCTCCCATGTTGCATCTTCGAGGTCGTAGCCCCTCCATTGTACGTGGTCAGTGCTGGATAGCCACGCGTGTAGTTTCATACAGTTTCATATGAAACTGAAACAGCCACTGAACGCGGGTTCATATGAAACTGTAACTCTCCGAGTTTCATATGTTTCAGTCGGTTTCATATGGTTTCATATCTTGCCGTGTAATCCCAGATATCTTAATACTTAACGAAGAAACTTCGCAAACCAAATGCCTTCAGCTCAGTTGGAATCTTGCCAAACGTAATTATGTCATCAGCTTCGCCTGCTCCCTTGCTCTCATCAGAGCCTTCTGATGAACCCTTGGCACCTGCTTCACCTGACTCACCAGTTCCCTTGAAGCGCACATTGGATTACCGTCCCCCTGATCGAGCCGACAAGCGCGCTAAAGTTAAGGGCCGCACAAATACAAGGACTTGGAACGAGGCGCGTCACCCCAACAGAGAGAGAGGAGAGAAAGCTCGAGATAGCTCATACCACGAAATCTGGTACTGCAAGCACTGCGACTCCTCGAAAAAGCCCAACTCCGTAACAACAAATCTGAGCCGAGCCCGCAAGCACCTACGTGACTTTCATGGTATCCGAGTTGTAGAGCAGGTCGAAGGGTCAGATCTAAAGAAACAGCAGCATGGCACCATTACGGATATGTTTGGAAGGCAGGAGGAACGTCAGGCCAATTGGGACCTTGATGAAGAAAAGCACCTGGTAAACGCTGTTAACATTCCTGCATTCGAGGAAGCACTCGCCAGGCTTCTTGCGGTTCGCAACATCGCCCACACATTCATCGAATACCCCGAGTTTCATGCCGTTATACTCTCCTGCAACTACATGGCTCGGGACGTCCTCCTACGCAGCCGCAGAGCGGTCCCGAAGCTTCTCGAAAACACCTTCGCCCTACACAAACATGGCCTTGTTGAGAAGCTTCATAATTCTCTTTCATCAATGGTCCACTTCACCATCGACATGTGGACCTCATCGGAACAGAAGGCGGCATACCAGGCAATTGTGGCCCATTTTGTCGATGCGGAGACAAGAGAAGTCGCCCAAGCGTTGTTGTCATTGCGCGAGTTCAAAGGCAGCCACAGCGGGGAGCTGCAAGCCAAGGTTTTCCTAGAAGTAGTCGAAGAATACGAGCTCAGCGAAAAAGTTGGCTACTTCACGACGGATAATCACGAAGCTAACGATACTATGCTGGAAGATATTGCAAAGGGCATTGAGGGCTTAGACCCGGTTGCCAGGAGGCTACGCTGCAGTGGCCACATCATGAACCTCATCGTTCAAGCTTTCCTTTCTCGGAGCAAGGCAAAGAAGATCCAAGAGGATGAACAAGAGGGGATTGACGAGGCATATGAGCGGCTGTGCAGGCAATCGGAGACAGCAAGGGCTAAAGTTACGAAAGCACAAGCTACAGAGGAGTGGCGGGAGTTCAAGGTCCTGGGCAAGCTCCACAACTTGTGCATATATTCGAGAAGCTCTAGCAGCATTCACAACGACTTCAAGGCCAAGATTGGCAGAGCCTTGCCGAGAGACAACGATACACGTTGGAACTCATGGTTTCGCCTCATTGACGTGGCTATCGAGAGGCGGGCCAAGTTCATGGACTGGATCCAAGAGCATCATGCCAAAGTGGAAAAAGACGCGCTAGACCACAACGACTGGAACGAGCTCAGAGAGATTCACGCGTTTTTACAGGTGTTCCACCAGATCTCGGTACGCCAAGGCCGAGAGAATACGCTCGACGAAGTCCTATCGCACATGGATTTCCTCCATCACCACTTCATACAGACTCAAAGTCGGGCGATCAGCAACCCGCGCTTCTACGCGCGCTTCCATGTGGCTTGGCTAAAGTTCGAGAAGTATTACCAGCTTACCGAACAAGCCCCCGTGTACGTGGCCGGCATTCTCCTCCATCCAGCACTCCGGAAGAGCTATCTAAGTGAGCAGTGGAAGAGAAATCCGGCCTGGGTTAGCAATGCCGTGAAGGCTGTAAAGCAGATTTGGTCGACAGAGTACAAGAGCTACCAACTCCTGGAGAACCAACAGGAGAGCGTGCAAGAACTCGATGAGTTTGATCGCTGGAGGAGAAAGGTTTACAGCTCAGCGAGCGAGGTGAAGGATGAATTTGACCGCTTTATCTATGTAGGTTGGCTTGAAGCATTCAAGTGGCCGGATGTTGACCATTCCTCGCAGGGCTCACCGGTCGGCATTGGACAACAAACGGCGCTGCAGTGGTGGCTTGAACCGACCCAGCAGGCGAATTTCCCGCTCCTCTCCCGTATGGCTATTGACGTATTCTGTATCCCACCAATGTCCACAGAGGCAGAGCGAATTTTCTCCGGCGCAAGACGTCAGGTCACGTGGGATAGAAGCAGTATGTCTGCGAAAATGGTAGAAGCATGCGAGTGCATCAAGAGCTGGATTAGTGTTCCAAAGGGCAAGACCAGGCCACTTCTTGCCGGTGTGTTCAGAGCTGCGAAGGATATTGATGCGGCTGTGAGGATACTCCAAGAAGATATAGAAGCGGACAAGGGGCCGAAAAGTGATGTTGAAGCTGGGGATTTACAGTATAGGTAAAGAGCAGGCAATGCCAACGCCCTAGGGCTATCAGGAAACACAGTGTATACCTACTGCGAGCTTCAATCTGCATCAGAATATTGTTTCATATGAAACTGAAACTGGTTCATATGAAACTGAAACTATACCGTTGTCCCGGTTTATGAAACTGAAACTCACCCCAGTTTCAGTTTCATGGCGTGTCTATCCAGCACTGGTCGCGCTGCTTGAGCGCACGTCCAGAACAGCTTGCTGCATCAGTACCCTACAGAACAGACGACGAATGACACAAATACTTGCAGTCGGCCGTGTGCTGCCCGTTTACACGGCCGCGTGCCAATAGGTTGCAGCCATGATGCATGCAGCTGTTTTCGCAATCGAGATCGGTCGTGTATCGAGGACGAAGGCGCGGCCGCCCTCCGCCAGAGCTAGTAGCATCAATTCGCAAACTTCGATACTCTTTTTCGTACCACGGCGGGTGAGGTTTAGGTACAGTGCAGCAGTACAGCTGATGGACCGAGAAAGACCGCACCGCCAAAGTTGGACGCGGGCAACACGAATGTACCCCATCGGCTCCGGTCAAGACGTCAACGATCTGGCGGCACGGCAGCACTCTCCAAGTCGCATCAAAGGACAAATTGTGCAACTTTTGGAGCCGTGACAGCCCGCACTTGCTGTAATTACGGACAATGTTCCATCCCCAGCCGAGGACAAGAAAGGGGGTTTGTGAATGTGGCCGGCTCTGGGTGGTGTGGAAGGCTGTGACCAATCGGCCATATCCCGTGCGCCCTTCCGCACCAAAAGTGCGGAGACTGATGGGAAGAAGGGCTCCATGCCCCCGACCAAGGAGAGGCATGAATTGGCCCATGTGGTACAGTTGTCCGGTAGAGACTTTTCATTCCACACCGGCATTGCCATGGAGCCGGGGCGAGTTGTGGCATTGTGGAAAACGCGCCCAGTTCTGTATGGGTATGGAGCAAGTGGACAGTCGACTAGACCCAGACGCCGCTTTCTGGGCGTTGTTGAGCGGTGTCTCCCGCTACCTCGTCTTCCGGTTCCTGACAAGCAGACCACACCATTGAAGTGTGGTCAGGTGTGGTCAATCTGGCCAGCGCGGTCCGAAAGATGAATTTGGATCCGGGCTGGCATCCAGATGAGGTGGCAGCGTGACACTTCTTGCCATGCGTAGAGAGCGTCGTCCAACTCGTGTCATGCTGCTCATGATTTGGATTCGCGTATGGTGTGTCAGCGCCATGTGCTGGCTGTGGGTACACCGTCCAGTTTCGGCATGCAGATCACTCTTTCAAGAGCGTGCGACTGTCCATTTCTTCACGTGGCAGTTACCCACCGTTCGTTGGCTTCTGGTCGCGCCGTTGCCTGCATCTCACTTCGTCCGCTCCTTGATGTGGTCGGTTAGTGACGTGAAACATGTAAGTGGATGCGTCGGCCGGGACCCGCTTCGTCCGATGCCTGACATGCAGACCACCAAGGGCAGAGACGTGCGCCGACCAATTCTTCTGCTTCGTGTTGGCAGCTACCGTACATGTCGGTTTCTCGACATTGTTACATACCGGCAGCCAGAACTTGCCATGCAGATCATTGCGAAGCAGGGGAAACCGCTTCGTCCAGTTCTTGCGTCGGGTGTGGCAGCTTCAGTACATGTCAGCTTCGCAACGTGGTTGCATGGCGACGGCCAGTTCCTGGTTCGTCCAAATCCATCATATGGACGGCGTCGCCCGGTTCCAGACATGCCGCTCGCAGACGTGGAGTGTCTGTGCCGAGACGCAGTCGCAGGGATTTGTGCCGTCTAACTGTCGAATACGGCGATGGCGGACATTGTGCAAAGCTTGACAAGCGGATCACCGTAGGTGCACGCTACGCCGCAGCTAAAGTGGGTTTCCTGACGTTGTCTGGCGGCATCTCGGTCGCTTCCTGCCGTCCGGTCTCTGCTTGTCGTCGGCTGCTATAGGTCATGCCACTTTCTCGACGTCGTTGCGTGGAGGTGTGTCCATTTCTATGCAAGACGCGATGCGGCCACAGGGCCTGGTTCTGGATGTGCAGATCTAGTTCGGACGCAAGTCCAGAGTAGGGCCAGTAACGTCACAACGGTGCCGTTACTGTACTTTTGCATTACGGACTTACGGTAGCCACACCGTCTTCTGGGCCTGTCTGTTTATCCAATTACAGCTACATGTCCGCAGTACCGCCGATACAAACTCCAGAGCTCATATTCTACTCCTGATGAGGTGCCATTGTTCGAAGGATGTTTCGGCAGAGCTCCGTTAACAGAACTATTGCACAGCAATGTACTGTAGCGATGGTGTCACCAAGTTTCATTTCACATCGAGAGATTCTGCTCGAGGAAACGGACCGCAACTAGGAAATTTAAGAGCTTTTTATGAATGAAGCGTCATGCCAGCACTTCTCGCAGGACCTTGTACTAAGTGCCCAGTCCCCTTTGGGCCATGTACAATAGACGCATGACACAGAAAGACTTCTCTCCGCTTTGCACATTAGCCAGCCACGCTGGCGATGCCCAACGTGTTTGCACAGTATTCTGTAGGCGTCTGCACCTCTCATGGGTGCTTGCTTTCGTCCGACAATTCGGCTTGGGAGGTATTACTAGTTTGAAACGAAGACCTTCTACCTCGCGGCGGCAGCGGGGAATCGCTCGAAGCCATTCTGTTAACACGCAGCGCCTGCTATACATGAATGAGTGTAAGCATGGTTTCGACTGCACGAGAGAGACGGGCACGGTCGGCTTCCGTGACAGAGCGAAACGCGTCCGGGGGTACATGGCCACTGACAGACGCTACAGGGGATAATGTCGCCGCGCAAAAAGCCTCAGTGCGTCACGGGGAAACATACACGGCATGGTCCCAGCCTCTTCAAAACGGGCTCAACTAAGCGTCCTTTTCTTGGCAAGACCGGTCTGTCCCACCGTCCTTGTTCTCTATGGTACGGACTAGTCGAACTACGTGATTGTAGAACCGCAGACCAGACATTTGACGTCCAATTCCCATCCTCGATCGCCGCAAGGAACGTTTTGCCGCATATCAGCAACATCCCATACTGCTTGGTGCCGGTCCAGCCGACAGGGCGAGGACGGATAAGCAGGGATTCGAGAAATGGTCTTCGAGGGAAGCTTTAATCGCACCACGTTTCATGCAACACCCCTGCCTACTCTGCCATACCCGGTCCGTGAAGCACAGCTGCAGGGCCGCTCAGTTGGTGGCGGTGTCCGGATGCGTACCGCAGAGCACCTGTTGCCCATCGTTGATCACCTGACACATTGCCGTAGACTCCTCATGCCTTTTCTGGCTGCCGAGTACACTTGCAAGAGCCATCATGCTATCGAGCGTGTCCGAATGCTCATCAGAGGGTGCCCGTTGGCCAATCTTTGGCGTCTTGCAAGGCATCGCCCTTGCATCCCCGCACCGTTCCGGGCTCTCGAGTACGATATCGCTCATGCTGGCCGCCGTGTCCAGGTGCACGTCACAGGGTGCTTCTGTTGGCGCTTCTCTGGCATCACGCCGAATAGTCAGCCGCCTCCTTCCCCATCCTTTGCTGCAGGCCATTGAGAACATCCACATATCATGGAGCGGTTCAGAGCGGCCTGGTTCCGCAGATGTCAGGCATCTACTTCAGGTGCGCAAATCACGGGTAGTGGCTGCATTGTCATGGCTGCAAAGAAACAACCCTCTCTACGCAAATATCACGATCGACCAGGCAGAAATAGACGGCTGGCGGTATGAGGGTGGGTCCACTGTTCCAACCCCTATCATGGACCGCATGCGGAGAGAAGAGCCGTCGGCCGCAGAGAAGACACAAACGGACCACTAGTTCCGGGCACAGACCGAGGTCTGGAAGAAAATCGCTTCACAAGCATCGATGAACTCCTGAGCTCGGTCAGCCCTGCCCTTGTCGCTGAATCTGATGGCAGCTCTCTGTCGCCTGAGCAGCCTCGGCCCTCACCTACCCAGCCAGGGGCTCCCGACTCAGCTACCATTCGCCAAGATTCTGACACAGTCTTTGAGACGTCTACGTCAGGCATGTTCCCCCTAGATGGACCAGCTGCCTTCGCGGAGACTGATAAACTGTCCTTTCTTGCCGACGCAGTAAACGCCGACCGGGACCGAGGTGGCGGCCCTGAACCCTGCACTATGCAGGTCCAAACTACAAGTCGAACGTGGAGTAGATTTTGCAGACAATTTGCACGAGGACTTCTTCCCTCGAACATTTCCGAAGCTGTTTCCATGGGGGAAGGGCGGCCCCAAGTCAAAACGCGTCTCTCATCCACACACCCAACCCAACCCCCTGGAGCGCCATTCGAATCACTCGCTCACATACTGGGCTAGACACGTGTTACAACGACATGGTGGCCGTTTTGCTGCGCATCCTGTCTTCTGTTTCTTGGTGTTCAACAGCCTCCTCCGCGCCTCCAACCGCCGCATCAGCATGGTCCGCGTCGCTAGAGATTCCTTCCGCCGACTTGAGCCAGTCTATGCCAACCTAACGTCTGACCGCCTAAAGAGGGCAGAGGCAGAGATGCGGGAGACAAGAACCACGGCAGATCCCGACATATCGTTCTTGCTTCGCGAGTTGTCAATATTTGGTCATGCACAGCCGCTCTCCAACGAATCCCGACTGCTTATGCGGAGGAAGATACAAGCCGTTGACATTTGGACTGGTATGCCTGCAATTTGGATCACCATCAGTCCCAACGATATCAATAATCCGGTAAAGATGAAACTCGCCATTCACAGGCTTCACGATTATGACGCTGCGAATGAGCTCTTGGAGGACCTCCGGAAAATGTACGACGCCATAGCGCTTAGCACCATGGATCCTGTCAGCGCTGCCATATTCTTCCACCGAGAAATTTCCTTGTTCTTCGAAAAGTTCGTAAATACACACCAAGAATCGATCTTCGGGAAGATAAGTCACTATTATGCGACTGTAGAAACGAACGAACGGGGCAGCCTACATTTGCACGGTCTCCTCTGGCTGGACGGCAATATGCAGTTATGTACCAAATCTAATGGATGATATGGCCAACCCCGACGAAGAGGCTTATCGGTCACGCGTGGTCCGGTATGTGGACTCAGTCTTCCACGAGTGTCTGGATGAGGATGCCGCCGCCTTCAAGGTGAACTCGGGATGGGCCATCCGCACACGAGATGCGACCATTAGAGACCTCATCGTCCAACGACAGTCGGAATGGTCCGAAGACCTAGGCGCGACAAATGTAGAGATCAGCCAGAGGTGGTACACGTATCTCGTGGCGTTGTGCCGTGGGTAACTTCCGAACCGAGAAATATTGAGTGTGAGGTCCTCACGTCGACGATTGGCTACAAGTTTTGCGGCTGACCACTGATGTGAGAGGATGAGAAATCCAGACCGCTATTCCGACGGTCATGAGAAGAGCCACATTTGCCTACACGTAGCATGCATGGCTTAGGCTACGGGCATGAGCTCGATCAAGGCAAGCAGCGCAAGGAGCTTTGCGGCCATCAAGCATGGCTTCCACAACTTGAAGTCCAAGGGGTTGGGGTTGGCTGTGGATGTCAGTAGCGGTTGTCCACTCCACAGCGACAGATGGCTACAAGTGGCCTTGCATGGGCTTTACGTAAACGGCGAAGGTCGTCAGGAACTGGCCGACGCAGCTTGTGGCCTTCCATGATATGTGGTGTGGGGGTGGCTGGGGGAATGACGGGCGACTGTCCACTTCCTGCCAACATGGGGCCGCTATTACCACCCCTCCCCTGCCGCTTCGGGTGGTCAGTTTTGGCCTTGCATGACCTCCTGTAAGTCATCAGAGCTCATCAGGAACTGGACGATGCAAGTACGCAGGGAGCTTGTGGCCTTTTCCAGCATGGCTTCCAAAAATGGGAATATCAGGGCAGGCTTTGGCTGCGGGGATGAGTTTCCGGGGGTATGTGGATGAGGTCACGGAAGTTCGCTTTTTGCTGCCATGGGGTGCTATTTCCGCACCCCCGACCAAGCTGCACGTTACTGTAGTCGACAATATGGCCGCTTGCGAGCTGACTCGCCCTTTGCCCACTAGGACAGAAGGCTGGTTTCTACCTTTCAGTGTCATTGCCGTTGCAAATCTCTCCAACTGGACAACTGGCCGCCTTCGGACGCGGCAGCAGTATACCGCACAAGATCTGGACATCCAGAATCAGGTCCTGTGACCCCATAACGTCCTGCACGGCAAAATGGACGCCCCCCACCAGTAACGACCGTCGAGAAGGTGACATGACCTGTAGCAGCCAACAACATGCAGAAACTAGACGGCAGGAAGCAATGGACGCGGCAGCACGAGATGCCACCAGACGACGTCAAGAAACCGACTTTCAGCTGCGACGTAGCGTGCACCTGGAGAATTGTGCCAAGAAACCGCGTGTCCTCGGTGATCTGCCTCTTACCGTCATGGGGAGCTATTCCCGCACCCCCGACCCGGCAGTAGGTAGTCGACAAGATGGCCACTGGGGAACTGACTCGCCCTTTGCTCACTAAAAAGAAGGCTGGTTTCTGCCTTTGCCATTCAGTGTCATTGCCGGTTGCATTCTCTCCAGTTGGACAAGTGGCCGCAACAGGCGTGATTTTGCCGCGAAGGCCATCGCATCCATTCGCCGCTATGGCGGCTTATTGCCGCGAACTATTCTGGCCTTGGGTCTCTTCCGTTCATAAGAGCCGCAAGGGCGTCTGGGCGAGCCTATGTCCACATACGACTACCTCCATCACCACCCCGTCTTAGACCAGCTTCTGGACACATCAAAAGAACGCCGTATCCTCGTCTCTACTGCACACGGCCGTGGCAATAACTGTAATTAGATAAACGGACAGGTCCAGAAGATGGTGTGGCTACCGTCCCGTAATGCAAACGTACAATAACGGCTAAGTGCTCACCATTGTGACGTTGCTGTCCCTACTCTGGACTTGCGTCCACATGCGTGTTCCTCGAATGGGGAGTCCAGATTACGACAGAGAAAGGTTCTTGACCTGATCAGCTACAATACTGTAGCTAGCCGTGCGCATGCCGCAGTGAGCGGATTCAAGATTCGTTACGTCCTAATGGGGAGAAGCACCTACTTGCACTATACGCCGTGCGAATGCTGTACGACCGGCAGGTGTCCCCGTACACCTAGCCGCCTTGACGCCTTCGGCCCGTATGGCCCTATCCGGACACGTCTAGAACGCTTCAATTGGTTGCAAAACGGCTAATTTTCGTCGCATGGCCCCAAATAGACAAGCGAACAGACCGCACAATATTTCCATAGCTGCGAAATGCGGTCATCGGTGGAACCTTACGAGCATGCACATCTAAAATTGGACGATACTTGCTTTCAATAGAAGCTCACAGACGATGTCCACTGGTGGACGAACTCCCTACGCCGCTGTGAGCTCGTACAGTACAGTAGTCGAAGACTCCATTGAAAGCAGAGTACTACAGACAGCCACTGGGGCTGAAAGATGGGCGGAAAGGTAGACTGGAATGCCAAGTGAAAGGCAGGCCAAAAGGTGGGCTGAAAGATGGAACTGAAATGACTATCCCAAGTTCCGGGGCACAAAGTATCGCCTCTTCCGAGAGAGGGTGTTCGCGGCAACTGGCTTGTCTGGTATTGCTTGTCCGGGGTCTCTTTCTCCATGTGCTCACCTCTTCACCGGTATGGCCTGTTGTGTTGTGGTGGTTCAGCCACGCCTCGCCAACGAAGATAGTTTCGCAGCAACGAATGTGTGCCTTCTTCCGATGACTTCTGTGGCCACTTGCTGTGTAGAGTTGCCCACAAATGCAGAGCACGGGTTCCATGATAGCAAGCTCCGATCTCGTATCCGTGGTCAGGAGGAGACTCGCAAGTCCTGGACGGCGTCGCTGGTCGCACGAGGGGCTTGAGAGTATGTGGGCTTGAATGAGCGTTGCGTGGGCGTTGCGCGGAAGGGAAAGCGTTGCGTGGAAGGGAAAGCGTTGCGTGGAAGGGAAAGCGTTGCGTGGAAGGGAAAGCGTTGCGTGGAAGGGGGAGCGTTGCGCGGAAGGGAAAATGTTGCGTGGAAGGGAAAGCGTTGCGCGGAAGGGGGAGCGTTGCGCGGAAGGGAAAGCGTTGCGCGGAAGGGAAAGCGTTGCGTGGAAGGGAAAGCGTTGCGTTGCCTGGGAGATGCGGGTCCAAGCCACTTCGTGCGCCTTGGGCTATGACCCGTGAGCTTCAGCGGGTGATAAGCTCCTGTTTAGTGCGCCGTATGCCACCACTCCGCCAGCACGCGTGTCGAGGACTCATCAGAGGCAGCACATTATCTGCCTGACATGGCTTGTGCTTCGCGTGCAGGCATGTCCTGGACCTGGCCGAACTCGTACATGTGAGGTCAGCTCCGTCATTGGCGCACGTTGCGGATTGGGTTGCGCTTGATAGGCAAGAATATTCGATACCGCGGCTTTGAACATTGTATTCCCGCTCATAACACAAGCCCCGTCCCTGCGTGGAGCTCTTAAGGAGGATATAATATGTATGGACGTCGTCGATGTCCCCGACTGGCTCATTAGCAGGTGTTGTATCGGGATAACCTTTTGGGGTGGTGTCGTTGGGGCTTGCCTACGAATCTGCAGGGCATCTGGAATCCAGAGGCGATGCCGGCCCGGCGATCCAACTATATCGTCAACATCAACCTGCAGATGAACTATTGGCCAGCGGAGGTCACCAATCTTGCCGAGTGCCACGGGACGTTGTTCAGGTTCCTCGATGTGCTCAGGCACCGCGGCGAAGATACGCGCAGCAGATGTACGGCTGTCGGGGATGGGTGTGTCACCATATGAGGGACATTTGGGCAGACACTTTGCCGTTGGAAAGCTGCATATGTGCGTCGTACTGGACCGTCGGCGGCGTTTGGTTGTGCCTGCACTTGTGGGAGCATTACTTGTTCAGCCCGCGGCAGGGTTTCCCATGTTGTCAATCCCCATTTGCAGCGATCAGAATGGGGCCGTCAGCAATTGCTGGATCTGCATTGAGTTCTGCAGTGAGTTCTGCTTGAGCGGTGCAGGGTTTTGGGGGCCCCACCTGAGACATCTCTGCGTGCTCGGGAGTTGGATCCCGAACAGATCACTCTTCGGTCAGCAGCACCTGGCCAAGGTGTGAGGCAACAAGCTCCGCCGCGGGAACAGCAGCCCTGCCCGGCCGCTGCCTGGCTTGCCCCCTGTGGCAGGGACAAGAAGCCGCGGGGATTAGCAGGCCTAGTGCTGCCTGTCGAAGTTCAAGCCTCCGCAGCCCTAGCAACCCCGGTACGTCGATTCGGCTGCCGGCTTGGTCACTCCCAAGCTGTCGGCAAGCTGCCGTAAGCGCGTCGCCACAATACTTCCTGAGATGACTGTGGGTGGCTGGCGACCCATGCTACCTACGCGCAAGTAACGGCGACTGGCCTGGTAGCACCGGGAGGAGATGTACACCCTGAAAGCCTGTTTCTCATGGCGCCAAAACGTATCTAATGCCGTGTAGTGCAATGAGAGCGTGATCATGGGGGATTACGGTGCCATGTTGCCGCTGTGCTCTGTCCAGCTCATGTATTGGCCAGCTAAGCGTGACAAGGTGACAACAGAGGTAGCCACGAAGACGCCTGGCTTTCGCTAGTGCGCAATCCCATGACCCTATCAAAGTCGAGGAAAGTCAGCATCTCGGGATGCACACTGACCGGCGGCTCGTAGGGCATTCATGACCGGTTGGAGACGGTGGAAAGGTTGCATCGGCTTTGTTTTGGGCTTGTGTCTGCGAGGGATGAGACGCGGAATGGCGTCAAAGTAGAAATGGCGGACGCGTAATGACCGCCCAGTATTGCAGGGGCAGCCTTGAGCACAGTGCCTGCGGGCACAGTGGTGAGGATTGGGTCATGGGCTGTGGCGCTGCCCTGAAAGACGCATTGGGGGGGGAAACACATCCCACGGACCACAACTGCATTGTAGTGCAAGTTGGTGGCGAGTAAATAGCGATTGACTTGGTAGTCGTTAAAATGCACGCCATTGTACTGGGGTGATGTCATCCTGAGTTTCTTTGGTCCCTCTTCGTCTGGCACGACGCATTTCTAGCTGTTGCCAGAACGAGACCGTCCGCGCGCAGCAAGAAGCGATCCGCGAGTTGAAAGAGGCGGCTGAGGAGCAGCACACTTTGATTCGTGATTTGACCCAACAACTACAAAATAACCAAAAACAGACAGCCGACGACCTGAAGCGCGTTCATCAGCAACTTGAAGCTATCACGGCGACCACAGTCTCTACCCCGCAGAGTTCTTTCACTGACGTCACAAGTTCGTCGCCATCACCACAGTCCACGTACGCCCAAGTTCTCTCGTCCGCCAATACAGCGCGGACGACCGCGACAAAAACGTTCCACTGCACGATTGACACGTCCATGGTCGAAGATGGACAAGAGAACCGCATCACTGCTGGTGCGGTTCGCACCCTCGTCGAGGGTGAGGTCCGGGCTGAACGGGATTGTGCCAATTGGCGATGCCGTGCGGTGACCACGGATGCACGCAACCGAACGCGATTTAGAATTATCTGCCGAGACGAAGCCGAGCACCAGCTGGTGAAACGTCTCGTTAGCACGAAGCTGCCGCGAGGCGTGCGGATATTGCGGGATGAGGTTCACCCCGTCCGCGTGGATCATGTCAACCGGACTGCTGTCCTCGATGAGACGGGTGCCATTCTCCGAGGAGTGACCGAGGCGTTAAGCAAAGAAAACGACGTCCAGATCGAAAAGATCGGATGGCTTAGCCATAGCGACTCGCCGAAGGCATACGGCTCCATGGTCGTGTACCTCTCCAAGGACTCAGATGTGAAACGACTCCTAGGCGAGCAGTACTTTCATGTGGAGGGAGAATCCGGTACAGTCCATGCTTGGGAACGCCGCTATCGTCCCTTGCAGTGCTATAACTGCCAGCAGATCGGCCACATAGCCAGGAACTGCACCAAGCCCCAAGTCTGCGCCAAGTGTGCCACCGAGGGACACGATCACAAGGCTTGTAACGCAACGACGTATAAGTGTGCGCTCTGCGGTGGGCCTCATGAATCGTACAGCAGGAACTGCACGAAGCTCTACCCTTCCACGCATGAGTAGCACGCTTCGGGTGATCCAGTACAACGTGGCGAAGACCGCTGAGGCGCACGAGAGCCTGATGAATGACAATGCGATTGAGGACGTAGCGGTGCTGGCCATCCAGGAGCCCCAAGCACGACTGATTAAGGGAAATCTTCTGACAACGCCAATGGCGCACCACAAGTGGACGAAGATGGTGCCCTCTACGTATCTGGAAGGGAGGTGGGCGATCCGAAGTATGCTTTGGGTCAGGAACGACCTAGAAGCAGACCAGGTCACCATCGAGTCCCCGGACATGACGGCGGCGCTCATACGTCTCCCCGACCGCCAGGTGTTGGTCTTTTCAGTCTATGTGGAAGGAAGAAATGATCAAGCGCTCACGACGACATGCGATAACTTGCGGAGAGTCATCAACGACACGAGGCGAGACGCTGGCACTGTCGTGGATGTGGTGATTGCGGGCGACTTCAATCGCCACGACCACCTCTGGGGAGGGGATGACGTAAGGCTGGAAAGACAGGGTGAAGCGGACGAGATCATTGACCTCATGAACGAATTCGCCTTCACCAGCCTCCTCCAGCGGGGCACCAAGACTTGGCAACGTGGAGACCACGAGTCAACGATCGACCTGGTCTTGGCGTCGGAGGAGTTGGCGGGCGCAGTGGTGAAGTGCATCCCCCTTGGTACAGAACATGGGTCGGACCACCGGGCTATCGAGATGGTCTTTGACATCTCAGTTCCGGTGCCACCGACTCGGGAACGGCTCCTATTCAAAAACGCACCATGGAAGGAGATCAACGCTCGAATTGCGGCTTCGCTGGAGGCCACACCAATGGAGGGCACAGTGCAGCAACAGACAGATAGGCTTATGTCGACAGTCCTGGATGCGGTGAACGCCCTGACACCTAGAGCCAAGCCATCGAAGGTGGCAAAGCGGAGTTGAAATGTTGCCGCAGGCTTGATTGTAAAAGCTATCTGCCTCGGTGCTCTTATATACGTGGCGACATATGTGGTTGCCTACAACCCAGTAGCTGCCTACCAGGCAGACACACGTGATCTGGGATCCAACTCTCCCCCTGTGCCACTGACACGAAGGGCTGTGGTACCCCCAAAGGATCCCATGATCTCTTCAGCTGGAGCTTCAACTGGGAGACTCTCCCCCTCAAGCCCGAGATCTCTGGCGAAGGCCAACACCCTCGTGACGCTGCTCCCCCTGACTAAATCCTTCCGCAATAGCCCTGACCGTGGCTCTGGCTCTAGTCCTCTGACACTGGCTCTCTGGCTCTGGCTCTCTGGCTCTGGCTCTCTGGCTCTCTGGAATTCGCTTTGCGTTCATCGCGTCGTGGGGTATGTGAACTGCGCTTCCGCTGTCGCTCTGAGTTGTTTGCGCACTTGTCGGACTGGTCTTATCGTAGCCAGGACGGAAGCCTGCTCAGGCTGAATATGGATGCGCAACAGATGCGTCCGGGCTCATAACCAGTTGAAATGTTGCCGCAGGCTTGATTGTAAAAGCTATCTGCCTCGGTGCTCTTATATACGTGGCGACATATGTGGTTGCCTACAACCCAGTAGCTGCCTACCAGGCAGACACACGTGATCTGGGATCCAACTAGCGGTGGTGGACGTCCGATCTCACCCAGCTCCGGCGTATCCACACGTTCTGGCGGAATCGCGCCAGGGCGTCAAGACGAGCAGGACAGCCGTGCGCCGAACTCGAGGCCACTGCCAAGAGGGCGGCCAAGCAGTATCATGACGCTGTCAGACAGCAGAAGAAGACACACTGGAATGAGTTTCTCGCTGATAACGACAATATCTGGAATGCGGCAAAGTACCTGAAGTCGGGAGACAACTCCGCGTTTGGCAAGGTGCCACAGCTCGTAAGAGCTGACGACACGAGAACGGCTAGCACTAAGGAACAGGCTGAGGAAATGCTGTCGGCCTTCTTCCCTCCCCTACCTGAAGTCATCGAGGATGAGGGACCGCGACCTCAGCGGGGCGCTGCCGTTGTTATGCCAGAACTTACGCTAGAAGAGATCGAGCGGCAGCTCTTTGCCGCCAAGTCGTGGAAGGCGCCCGGTGAAGACGGACTTCCTGCCATGGTTTGGAAACAAGTTTGGCCAGCGGTTAAACTACGAATTCTATCCCTGTTCAGGGCGTCACTTGACGCCGGCGAACTACCCGACCAGTGGCGGCACGCGAGGATTGTTCCGCTCAAGAAGGCAGACAAAGCGGACTACTCGGTCGCGAAGGCCTGGAGGCCCATTTCGCTCCTTTCCACGCTGGGGAAGGTCCTAGAGTCAGTCATTGCAGAAAGGATCTCACATGCTGTCGAGACATATGGACTTCTGCCCACCAACCATTTTGGGGCCCGCAAACGACGATCCGCCGAGCAAGCACTAATGTTGCTGCAAGAACAGATCTACGCAGCGTGGCGTGGTCGACGAATCCTCAGCCTCGTGACATTCGACGTCAAGGGTGCTTACAATGGAGTGTGCAAGGAGAGGCTCATTCAACGACTGCGGGCGAGAGGCATCCCAGAGGTTCTGCTCCGCTGGGTGGAAGCCTTCTGCTCAGACCGCACAGCGACCATGCAGATCAACGGACAAGTGTCGGAGGTGCGGAGCTTGCCACAGGCTGGGTTGCCGCAAGGCTCCCCTCTGTCGCCGGTTTTGTTCCTCTTCTTCAATGCAGACCTGGTGCAACGCCGGATTGACTGTTACGGCGGGGCGATTGCCTTCGTGGATGACTTCTCCGCCTGGGTCACAGGCCCAACGGCGCAAAGCAACCGCAATGGCATCAAAGCGATTATCGAGGAGGCATTGGACTGGGAAAGGAGAAGCGGCGCAACCTTTGAGGCACACAAGACGTGCATCATACATTTCACTCGGAAGGCGTCCAAGTTGGACGCGCAGCCCTACGTGATTAAGGGCCAGCTTGTCCACCCCAAAACTCACGCCAAGGTTCTCGGTGTAATCATGGACTCTCACCTCAAGTACAAAGAACACATTGCCTGGGCAGCGACAAAAGGATTGGAGGCAGCCATGGAGCTACAGCGACTAAGGGGTCTCACTCCAGCGACCGCCAGGCAATTGTTTGCAGCCATGGTGGCCCCAGTGGTTGACTATGCCTCCAACGTCTGGATGCACAGATGCGTTTACAAGCGGGCCGGTCCCATCCATCGAATCCAGAGAGTCGGGGCACAGGCCATTGTC
Organism: Purpureocillium lavendulum; assembly: GCA_029168975.1. Lineage (NCBI taxonomy): Eukaryota > Fungi > Ascomycota > Sordariomycetes > Hypocreales > Ophiocordycipitaceae > Purpureocillium > Purpureocillium lavendulum. Next base: position 52,591 of record JAQHRD010000022.1, read on the forward strand.
GGCACGTTTCTCACGGTGGCAACGAGCGTAGCGGAAGCGGAAGCGAGCATTTCCAGCGTGCAAGAACGGTTCTGGAGGCGGGCGATCAAGAAGATGTGGACTAACCTACACACCTTGCCACCAACGAACCCACTTCGCAACGCGGCATCCAGAGTCAAGAAGTTCAGACGATACGGACGCTCGCCGTTTTACCAAGTGGCGACTGTGCTCAATGAGATCCCCATGGAAGAATTGGAAACGATCAATCCATTCACACTGGCTCCGTGGGCGGAGCGACTACAAGCCATCATGGACGAAGGAGACGCGGCCACGGCGGCGCGGGCAGACCTAGGTTGGGCAGTTCGCGTCGCGGCGAGCAGCTCAGCACGGAACGGACTAGTAGGAGTTAGCGGGGCCGTCGACCTCCCAGCATCGGTACCAGGAGGACCGAAGGTTGAACCATTCTCCTTTACACTCGGCATGAGGACGGAGCAGAATCCGTTTTCCGGAGAATTAGCAGCCATGGCATGTGCACTTCGGCGTCTGCCGGAGCTGCGATACCGCAGCATTGCACTCTTGACGAGCAACAAAGCAGCCGTCCTCACCCTTCGCAACCCTCGCCAGCAGTCCGGCCAAGAGTACGTTGGGTGCATATATGACTCTATCGAAGCACTCAAGCGCAAGGGAAACATGGTGGCTGTCCTGTGGATTCCCGCCAGTGCTGAAAACAGGCTTCTGCAGAGTGCCAAGGCACAGGCGCGCGATGCCACCAAGGAAGGCGCCAACCCGCCGCTGAAATTCCCGAGAATGCGATCGACGACGCTCGGCGTCGCTCGATCGGTTCACTGCATCGTCAGGGACATACCAGATGATGTCGGAAGGTTCTCAAAGAAAGTTGACGCTGCACTTCCAGGCAAGCACACGTTGCAGCTGTACGACGGATTGTCATGGAGAGAAGCAAACGTACTAGCACAGCTTAGGACGGGCATGTCGAGGCTAAATGGCTATCTCAACAAGATCGCAGCAGCACCGTCGCAGCAATGCGCATGCGGATACGTCAAGGAGACGGTGGAGCATTTCCTGTTCCACTGCGCAAAATGGACAGAACAGCGCGCTGAAATCTTACGGAGCAATGAGGCACGAAGGGGGAATCTCTCTTTCTGCCTCGGAGGAAAGTCATTATCGGACGACGCAAAATGGACACCACACATGACAGCAGTTCGAGCGACAATTCGATTTACGTTAGCCACAGGACGGCTTGACAACAAACGAGACTGACCAGGCCATGGCCACCAACCCACCCTTTTTGCTAACTTAACCCACACCCCAACACCTCGTGCCACAAACAGCAGGCACCGCTTCAGTCGCCGTAGATAGGACTCTGAACACTTGAAGAATAGCCTTCAAGCTTGCTTGCTAATAACACAACCCCACGAGAACCCGTAGTATGATGGAAATGCTACCAGAAAGGCAAAAGAGCAAAGGAGAAATTGGACATGAGAAGGATTCTCAGGCAGCCAGGGAAGGACTGCCTAACAAGAATGTCAAATACGCAGATAGTAGCCCTATTGGCCAAGCTGCCACCGGGCGTAATCAACTAGTGAGTGAGTGTACTGGGGTGTCGGGAACAGTTGGGTGTTGGAACCAGTGCTGGATAGACACGCCATGAAACTGAAACTGGGGTGAGTTTCAGTTTCATAAACCGGGACAACGGTATAGTTTCAGTTTCATATGAACCAGTTTCAGTTTCATATGAAACAATATTCTGATGCAGATTGAAGCTCGCAGTAGGTATACACTGTGTTTCCTGATAGCCCTAGGGCGTTGGCATTGCCTGCTCTTTACCTATACTGTAAATCCCCAGCTTCAACATCACTTTTCGGCCCCTTGTCCGCTTCTATATCTTCTTGGAGTATCCTCACAGCCGCATCAATATCCTTCGCAGCTCTGAACACACCGGCAAGAAGTGGCCTGGTCTTGCCCTTTGGAACACTAATCCAGCTCTTGATGCACTCGCATGCTTCTACCATTTTCGCAGACATACTGCTTCTATCCCACGTGACCTGACGTCTTGCGCCGGAGAAAATTCGCTCTGCCTCTGTGGACATTGGTGGGATACAGAATACGTCAATAGCCATACGGGAGAGGAGCGGGAAATTCGCCTGCTGGGTCGGTTCAAGCCACCACTGCAGCGCCGTTTGTTGTCCAATGCCGACCGGTGAGCCCTGCGAGGAATGGTCAACATCCGGCCACTTGAATGCTTCAAGCCAACCTACATAGATAAAGCGGTCAAATTCATCCTTCACCTCGCTCGCTGAGCTGTAAACCTTTCTCCTCCAGCGATCAAACTCATCGAGTTCTTGCACGCTCTCCTGTTGGTTCTCCAGGAGTTGGTAGCTCTTGTACTCTGTCGACCAAATCTGCTTTACAGCCTTCACGGCATTGCTAACCCAGGCCGGATTTCTCTTCCACTGCTCACTTAGATAGCTCTTCCGGAGTGCTGGATGGAGGAGAATGCCGGCCACGTACACGGGGGCTTGTTCGGTAAGCTGGTAATACTTCTCGAACTTTAGCCAAGCCACATGGAAGCGCGCGTAGAAGCGCGGGTTGCTGATCGCCCGACTTTGAGTCTGTATGAAGTGGTGATGGAGGAAATCCATGTGCGATAGGACTTCGTCGAGCGTATTCTCTCGGCCTTGGCGTACCGAGATCTGGTGGAACACCTGTAAAAACGCGTGAATCTCTCTGAGCTCGTTCCAGTCGTTGTGGTCTAGCGCGTCTTTTTCCACTTTGGCATGATGCTCTTGGATCCAGTCCATGAACTTGGCCCGCCTCTCGATAGCCACGTCAATGAGGCGAAACCATGAGTTCCAACGTGTATCGTTGTCTCTCGGCAAGGCTCTGCCAATCTTGGCCTTGAAGTCGTTGTGAATGCTGCTAGAGCTTCTCGAATATATGCACAAGTTGTGGAGCTTGCCCAGGACCTTGAACTCCCGCCACTCCTCTGTAGCTTGTGCTTTCGTAACTTTAGCCCTTGCTGTCTCCGATTGCCTGCAAAGCCGCTCATATGCCTCGTCAATCCCCTCTTGTTCATCCTCTTGGATCTTCTTTGCCTTGCTCCGAGAAAGGAAAGCTTGAACGATGAGGTTCATGATGTGGCCACTGCAGCGTAGCCTCCTGGCAACCGGGTCTAAGCCCTCAATGCCCTTTGCAATATCTTCCAGCATAGTATCGTTAGCTTCGTGATTATCCGTCGTGAAGTAGCCAACTTTTTCGCTGAGCTCGTATTCTTCGACTACTTCTAGGAAAACCTTGGCTTGCAGCCCCCCGCTGTGGCTGTCTTTGAACTCGCGCAATGACAACAACGCTTGGGCGACTTCTCTTGTCTCCGCATCGACAAAATGGGCCACAATTGCCTGGTATGCCGCCTTCTGTTCCGATGAGGTCCACATGTCGATGGTGAAGTGGACCATTGATGAAAGAGAATTATGAAGCTTCTCAACAAGGCCATGTTTGTGTAGGGCGAAGGTGTTTTCGAGAAGCTTCGGGACCGCTCTGCGGCTGCGTAGGAGGACGTCCCGAGCCATGTAGTTGCAGGAGTGTATAGCGGCATGAAACTCGGGGTATTCGATGAATGTGTGGGCGATGTTGCGAACCGCAAGAAGCCTGGCGAGTGCTTCCTCGAATGCAGGAATGTTAACAGCGTTTACCAGGTGCTTTTCTTCATCAAGGTCCCGATAGGCCTGACGTTCCTCCTGCCTTCCAAACATATCCGTAATGGTGCCATGCTGCTGTTTCTTTAGATCTGACCCTTCGACCTGCTCTACAACTCGGATACCATGAAAGTCACGTAGGTGCTTGCGGGCTCGGCTCAGATTTGTTGTTACGGAGTTGGGCTTTTTCGAGGAGTCGCAGTGCTTGCAGTACCAGATTTCGTGGTATGAGCTATCTCGAGCTTTCTCTCCTCTCTCTCTGTTGGGGTGACGCGCCTCGTTCCAAGTCCTTGTATTTGTGCGGCCCTTAACTTTAGCGCGCTTGTCGGCTCGATCAGGGGGACGGTAATCCAATGTGCGCTTCAAGGGAACTGGTGAGTCAGGTGAAGCAGGTGCCAAGGGTTCATCAGAAGGCTCTGATGAGAGCAAGGGAGCAGGCGAAGCTGATGACATAATTACGTTTGGCAAGATTCCAACTGAGCTGAAGGCATTTGGTTTGCGACGTTTCTTCGTTAAGTATTAAGATATCTGGGATTACACGGCAAGATATGAAACCATATGAAACCGACTGAAACATATGAAACTCGGAGAGTTACAGTTTCATATGAACCCGCGTCCAGTGGCTGTTTCAGTTTCATATGAAACTGTATGAAACTACACGCGTGGCTATCCAGCACTGGTTGGAACCAATGAATAGGCCTTAGTTCGCGTCTTGGGCTTGTTGGGGCCTTGGACTTGGTGATGCGTGCTTACCCACGCCCACGACACGGCCGTAACCGACAACCATCGTCTATCAGCTAATTGCGATGAAGCGTTTTAGCGATGGTCATTCGTATCGCGCTTGCAATAAAACAGTGCCACAACCGCTGTGTGTTGGGTAAGTTCCGGTGGGTGACGAGGTCACGTGCTCCCTCAATAAGTCCTCGCTTGGACCCATTAATTTTGCGTTACTCCCCCGCCGCCATACTCAGACCGTAACCTCCTGCGACAGTTAAAACCTGTGTTTGAAGGAGAATCAATGGTGCGGAGCGCAACAGCGTGCCGAGTCTGTCGGTGAGTACACCCTTAACTGCTGCCGTGCCTTTTTGACGACTTTCCCCAGGTCTCGCAAACAGAAATGCAGAACGGCCCGGGGGGCACGGGGGGGAGTGGCAAGAGGTTGTGACTTCTGCCAGTTTTCTGGGCTTCGTTGCTCCCTTATTGTCCCGCTCGGAGCGACGTCTTCTAGATCCGATGGCTCAATTCGAGGCGCCTCACTAGAGGCGCCTGTCGTGATTCGACCACTATCTACCGGCGATGGGCGACAACACTTGCTTCCGCCAGCAGATGTATGCCGGGATCTGATCAGTGTGTATTTCACCACCCTAGACCACACTGAAGGCGCACTCTTCCACCAACAATCGTTCATGGATGCTTTCGACAGAGAAGAGGTCCCGCTTGTCACTGTTCTCTCTGTGCTCGCCCTTGCAGCTAGGTAACTCACCTATGTGAAGCTTCACGACATGCATGGTACTAACACTGGCCGCCGCAGGTTTTCAGATCATTCATATTTTCGTGGCATCCACCGGTGGATGCGCGGCCTCAGATGGGGACAGGAAGCAAGAGTTCTCTTCAATGTGGAGACCATGAATGCCTCATTGTCTACGCTACAAGTTTGCCGCCTGCTGTCGTCGCTCGCAGCGTCAGAGGGAGATTGTGACACCGTCACGATCTGCAATGCAATAGCTACTTGCGTAGCATCCTTGCTTGACCTTCCTCGGAACCTGAGCGATCAGCCCCTAAGGCGTGAGCTTGAGCTTAGAGGTGAGCCCAAGAATCGCCAAACTATTATGGTGCTGACCAGTTTTAGTCTGGGCAACTGTCTACATGACGGATGTCTGGGTTTCTACAGGGCGACGTAAGCCGAGATCCGTAGACCTGGATAGCACGACTCCGTGGCCAATCTGCGAACTTGCGTTCAGGAACCTGACAGGCAATGATGCCGACCATGCAATGCACGTTGACGACGCACTGTGCCGAAGTTCATCTATGTGGTCCCAGATGCTCCCGCTGACGAAAATATTTGGCCGCATCAACGACCTGAATCATGCCATCTTGGATGACTGTGGGGATGATCAAGAAAGGTCTCTACGCCGCACTGACGCACTATGGCACGACCTGACACTTTGGAAGAGGAATCTACCAGACCGGCTGCAGGAACGGACTGACAACCTGGCTTACTTTGCCAGCAAAAACCTTGGACACGTCTTTGTGGCCCTCCACGTCGGATTTCACTACCACTGTGTGCTTCTTTGCTATCGTTTTCTCCACATCGAGCGTGGGCAAACCGTGCCCGAGAGCCAACGCGAATACTCCCTTCGTTGCAAGGCCCATGCAGTCGCGATCTCGAAATTGGTCTGGTCTTGCTATCGAGACTTTCGCATCAACTGCGTCTGGTTGATGATGAGCCATGTCTTGGTCGTCTCGTCATCTGTACATCTCCATACTCTCCTACTGGATTCGGAAGCTGAGGCTATGTCGAAGGCCCGAAGCTTGCTAGAAAAAAATTTCGAACTTCTGACACGACTTCGGTGTTACTGGCCTTGGCTGGACCAAGCCATGAGTCGACTTCAGGCTTTCCAAGAATCATGCATTCGTACACAAGACGTCTCGAATATTTTCAAGATGAATGCTTGGCTGCTGCGATTCCTGCATGAATACGATAGAACCGTGGATGGGCTCGACACAGAGCACCCGGCGCAGGGTGTCTTCACGATTGACAGGTTGGGTAGCCTGGGAAGGCCCCAAACGCCGGTCTCTTCGGACTTTCACACCGGGTAAGGGTGAGCCGTTACCTTCTCGAAACTCCACACTTTGCCTGGGAATATTACCCTGGTCCTGCGGAGGGACTGACCCCAACTGGCAGGTGTGCATGCTTCAATATTTGCGCGTAACGAGGGTAATTCAATGGTCACCACAGCAATATCGTCGGCTCTCTTCCTTGGTGGTACATTTCATACTCCAAGTTGCTTTCGCCGACAGGAACCGCGTGTTCCGGTGTCCTACAGACTCAGCAGGCACTGCGGGAATTGATGAATCCATCGCTATACACGCGAACTGAAGCCTGTTGACCAAGGTGGTGCCGTCGTGTTGTCCAAACTAAGGGAGCCCAGGAGAGAGGTGCATTCTCGCCATCCAAAGCGGCGGCGACGTTATCAGTTGCCGGCCTACGTGCGCGGGGCGAGAACGACGGGCGGGGGCTGTCGGAAGTGCACGCTCTTGCCTGTCGCTCTGCATGAGCTCCTAGCTGAAGTGGCTGCTGGAAACTTCTCCGAAATGCCACGGTCAACGACTCACAGGGCGTTGATACTCGTTGGCAGAGACGGAATAAAGTGGTGAACTAAATGGATGTCAAACGATATTCTGTCCCAGGTCGAGGGTGTCTCCTGACCCACTTGGACACACCTGCCGAGAATATATTACTGGGACCCTCGTCCTGCCGACGCGGGAAGTGGTTAAGGCCAATACAACCAGCAGCTCGCACATTTTGACAGGGACAACACCCACCGGCCGTCCAGTCGCTAATCGCAAGAAGGAGGTAGCCATAGCAGCACCTTCTTTCGAACATCTGAATATTTGCGGCGAAAAAAACCTTGATGACAAATGCCAATGCTAGAAACCCGTTGACACGTGATGGTTACGGCGTTAAGGCGCACGAGGCCGATAATACAGAGAGTCAAGAACGGGGGCAATGACACCATTGTTGATCTCTGGGCGCGTGAGAACGGCCGTGCCGAACAGACTCAATCTCGAGGAGCTATTAACGTTGCACGAACGAGCCTCATGTGTCAAGGCCACCAACTGGGTATGGTATGGCTTCAAGCTACACAGCTGGTGCCTGCAGGCACGACACTGTTGCCAACAGTGAGTCAGGCCACTGGCCTCAGCGGCACAGGTATAAGAACAACAGCTTCGTGCCAGTACAGTAGTTATCAGATAGAGAAAACAATCATTCCTTCTGCCCATGATTTTCCTCCGTAGTGTGACAATTGGACAGATGGCTGGCGTGTTACATACGCAATCGATAGCCATTTCCATAAGGGATCCACACGTCGCCGCGGCGTATGAAGTGAAACTCGCCAAACTCGATAGCGGGAGCAGTGTCCACTGCAGCATTGACTTATTTGCTGCCCGGCCGATCACAGCGATGGACAGAAACCGACCGCCATTTCGGAGTGTCGACGAATGTTGGACTAATCATGACCTCGGTCACGTTGATGACACCCTTTTCGAAGATGTCGATCTTCTTATGGCCAATACTGGTGCCCTTCGACACCAAGCTCCAGTTGCCCGCATCCACTCCGCTCACCATCTTCGCCTGAACTTGGTAGGAACGTATCACTTGACCATCCCTCTGATCCTCCATCAACACGATGCGGTCTATAGATGTCGGAGATTCGAACGTTATAGAATAGGTGCCGTTGTCATGCTTTGTGTGTTTTGCCTCCGTGGCGACGGGCTTGCCGTAGCATGAGTTGATGAAATCTCCCAACTGCTTATAAAGGGCGGCGTGGTCATCGGGAATGAGGCCACGCTGATCGGGGGTGACGTCCAATTCCAGAACACAATTTCGTCCTACTGAATTGTGGTAGACGTCGACCATGTCTCGAAACGACCGCAACGCCTGCCCCTTGCCAAAGAACCAACGTTTGCCAGTTTGCAGGGTAGTATCGCACACTGCCGGACAAAAGTGAGGGCTAGAGGCATTTCCATTGCGTTCCAGGCCACTATCACCAAATTAGTTAATACGCATTGGAATAGCAATCGCATTTTCCCACCTTGACCAATTCTCTTCCGGGGCGTTTCCGTCCTCATTTCCTATCCATCGAGCTAGGTGCCAAAAATTAGTCTCTCCTACTAGGGCCGTCCAGGGACATCCCATACATACCAGGGTTTGCAATAACGCAACGACCTTGCGCTGTGCATCCACCGAAACCAACCGCTTGAGACTGGTGCTCTTGTAAGAGCTTCGTAATCCCGCTGCTCTGACCCTCGAGATAACCCCCATCGAACCAGATCTATCCAGCGTGCGGCGTGGTATTAGTAAGAGAAATGAGATTGTCAGGATATCTTTACCTCCGTGAATTTTCCGTATTGAGTCCACAGCTCCGACACCTGGTCAATAGCAAGCTTATCGTACGCTTGTCTGTCAACACTGACTTGTCCCGGTCCAACGGGCGTAGGACCGAATACGTGGTCGTGTATATTCAGAAACTTATTGTTTGGCATACTGTAGTAAAGGCCAGGTCCAATGTTGCGCTCCCGTGCGGAGTCCACAAAATCTTTCACAATATCCATATCATGGACAGGAGACTGCTCGACGGTGTAATTGTAGGAAATAATTTGTTTGTCAGAAGTCGAAAATTTGACCTTGCTAGGCCACAACGTGAACCCGCAATTGTGTTTGGCGGTCAACGTGGCAAACTTTGCGCCCAGAGCGGCGATTGAGTCCATCCACTGGTCCGTATCAATCTCACTAGGATCGAAGACCGACGGCCCAGGGAGAGGCGAAGGGCAGGCTTCACTGCCCGTGAAGGTAGCCATTTCGAAGTGTATAAGGGCTCCGATCTCGTTGTCTTGGAAATCGAGCTGCTCCTTTGTAGGTAGAGCGATCTTTGTTTTACCGTCTGGGGCGACGCGATACCTCGGCGGTGTATCACGTCGAACGGGAACAGGTGGGGTTGCCGAACAGCAAACCGCCAGGACGGCGACAGGTAGGAGTTTGAACAAACGCATTGTGGCTCTCAAACAAGGCCAATTATTCGGTATGGCGATGAGACGAGACGGCCAGTAGAGGGAACCGACGATCCCATTTATAGGCCCAGGGTGACAAACTGCTGGCCACCTACAGATCACAGGTTCGGCCACCGTCCGAGGGGTGTGTACCATGAATTTCCGGCAGGATGTATGGCACAGTAGGTACAGTTCTGAATCATGACAATTATCTGTAAATCGTTCATCTGGAGAGCGTCTGCTTCCGTCGGATCAATTCTGCTACTGCTGAGGGCACAATACAGTACACGATTTTACCCTCCGCATGGAATATGACCCGTTTGATGTTTTGCGTGCCGAAACATGGACCGAATTCTAGAGGTACCGGTACATTCTACATGACACCACCGCGCCACCACCGTGTGTTGTACAAGGTAGAACTGGACTATGGAACTGCGGGGTTGGCCAATAATTTAGTCCACCCAAAGGCTGCACTTAGAGCGACCGAGCCGAGCAAATCGAAAGCCGTACTGACGGAGCCGCCAAGGCTTAGCATTGCCTGAAGCAGGGGGATCCCACTAGTCCAATTCCATTCTCACGCGGGTACTTAGTACCGCGCAGCCTTGCAGGTACAGATAGTCTGTCAGAAACGATACGACGTATAGGCAAGTCTTACCCACTGTCACCGTCATTCCCAAGCTGGTACATGACGCAGTGTTGTTAAATGGTCGTGCCTCCTAAATCCGTGCAGTATACGAAATAGAAAAGGCATTGTTCCATCGACTCTACTTTCGTGGCTCCTTATGTGACGTACCAGGAGCCACAAGTTGTGTTCGGCATCGATTGACACAAATGGTTTGGGTTCCTTCGCCGCCCTGTCGAGGTACCTTCGTGGACGCTAGTGACAGAGCCAAGTTGGGATCAGCATTGGCGCAACCTAATTAGCGGATCCGGGGAAGCGTGGGGAACGTGGCACGGGTCACTGCAGCACGCCCTGGCGGTGATGTTAGACGAAAGTAGGGCAACGGGCCGTCTTGTGCAAGCCAAATCCAGGCCGAAACCCATGATATTAGACACCGTCGCATTGTCGACGGGATTTTACCGTCGGCAAATAGGGAGCAATGCCCACGGACTCAACTTAACATTGGGTGGACCACTGACGACTGGGCCAAGGGAAACGACAGTCTCGAGAGGAAATGCACGGAATCACGGATACAGTAATATGTACCGAAGCAAGTTTTGAAAACGAGCGGAAAATTGCAGCGTCAACACCAATTCACAGCATAATGCATAATCTGATGTGAATGACTGGCGCACCAAATCGACGTAATATGTAACCACTTGTAAGCGGCCAGTTTCGCCTTGTTGCGGTGGGATGTAAGGAACGTGCCAATGGATTATTCGCGAGGACTTTTGGTAAGGAGCTCTCCAACAACAGCAGTACGAGAGCCATTTGCGGCTGGGTGCAGTCACTCACCCGCTGGCGGGCCACTTGTCTCGGATCTCTCTTCCAATGGCCGGGATTGACCATCTGAGCATCTGTTGGATCCCTCTTGCCGTTGCTCCCTTCGGGGAAATGTCCTAGTTCACTTGAGTTTCATCAGTCCTGTTGCAGTTCTTCGACGGAGTAGGATATCCTTGCCGAAGAGCGCCGGCTGCAGCCAAACTTTTCTGATTCACTACGAATGACCATCTACGGAATTCAGCGCCTAAAAGTGCCCACAAGGCCAGCACGGTCCCTCCAAGCCAGGTCTGTTGCTTAGGGCCGCATACCAGGATTCCATCGCACGTAGTAAAGCTTTCCTCACGAGCCCATGGCGTTCCGGACGTGTCAAGCTCACTGCAGTGTGGTCTGTACATACGTCGACAATTTGGCCTCTATGCATCACAGGAACACAGGTTGAGATGTGAAACAAAACCAGTCTATCGACAACCTACATGCGGTTTGATTATACGGAGCTTTCCTTCCCACGTATCCCCAACCTCTACCGCCCAACATCAATCCTGTAGCCGCTCAAGGAGAACGACTGTGCTGTCGTAGTCGCCCGCAAATCTGTACTGAATGCCGCCATTCATAAGTGTTGCACCCGAAAGTACCTGCTTGCCATCGAGACTGTAGAATGCCGCCGGGTCTAATCCTTGGAGGCGAATCAGAGGGTAGTTGTGTACCGTTGTGGCACGGATTTGGAAGGCAAATAGGACTGCGTGGTTGGCATCCTGGGAGATGAAGAGCGCTGACGGATAGTTGGACTCCTCCGGTAAGTTGAGACGCCACAAATCCCCTTGCACCACGATGGGGTTGATCTTCTCCGCAAGAGCAATCAAACCCGGGATTTGATCCTTGTCCTGATCCGGTATGGTATCCGGGTCCAGCTCTAAACCGAATGATCCTGCCATCATGGCTACGTGAGCCCGGAATCGAATCGGCGTTATCCGTCCTGTCAACTCGTTTGGCACGGCCGATACATGCGCGCCCATGGTCGATGGGGGGTACACCAACGAGGTACCGAACTGGATGCAAATTCGGTCCAATGCATCCGTGTTGTCCGACGTCCAAACTTGAGGGAAGAATTGTAGGATACCAGGGTCGAAGCGGCCACCGCCTGACGCGCAGCCTTCCCAGAGAACGTTGGGAAAGAGGGACGTCAGCTTGTCGAACACGCGATACATACCCAACATGTACGCGTGATGGTTGGCCGGCGTGGGGCTCTCGTGCATGCCACGGTTATTATCCCACTTTATGTAAGTGATAGGCATAGCCCGAAGAATCGTAGTTAGTGATTCTATGATGAAATCCTGGACCTCGGCGAGGGCCAGGTTTAGTACCAGTTGCTGGCGTAGTTCGGTGCGAGGGCAGTCGCCGGCGTGGAGTACCCAGGTAGGGTTTCGCTCATACAAGATGGACTTCCGGTTGACCATCTCAGGCTCGAACCAGAGACCAAACTGTAGTTTTTCCTGGGAGTTCCTGGCCTGGAGGCTGGTGATTTTTTCCGCGAGCTGCTTCAGGCCCTTTGGAAATCGATCGGGATTCGCTTCCCAGTCGCCGAGGCCAGCGGTGTCGTCGAGACGAGGATGCTCAACCCCGAACCAGCCGTCATCTAGGACAAAGAGCTTCGCACCCAGAGCAGCCGACTCTACCGCAAGTTTATGGATGGTCTTTTCGTCGAAGTTGAAGTACAGGCCTTCCCAGCTGTTGAGAAGAACAGGCCGTGGCTCGCTGACGAATCTGCTTTTTATAAGATTCTGACGATAGAGGCGATGGAACTTGCGCGACATCTCGCCGACTCCCGAGTCTGAGAATATGGAGACGCATTCGGGCGATGCCAGAAACTCTCCTGGCTCAAGAGGCCAAGAGAGTTGATAAGGATGCATGCCGATCAGAGCGCGGGTTAATCCCTGGGGGCTCTTCTCCACCTCGACGCTGAATGAGCCCGTATATACCAGAGAGAAGCCCCAAATCTCCCCTTGCGACTCGGTGGTAGTAGGGGACAAGATAGCGAGAAATGGGTTATGGAAATGCGACGAGTAGCCTGCAGTGCTACCAAATCTTCGCAGTAACATTAGTACAGAGACACAGCGTAAGTCTAGCCATTTCCACGTACCCTTGCGTTCCGTAGTCAATCTTACGACGTAGTCGGGAACACTCCCGCGCCCACTCGCCCCGGAGCTGCAGCATGTCGTAGTCGTTGCGCGGCAAATCAACGCTGAAGCTAGCCAGCTTTTCGATTGAGATTTTTCTTGTTCCCTTGTTCGAGATTTTGACACTCCGAATGATGGCATCATGTTTAGGGAAGATAGAGTACGATATATCAGCAGCGATGGAGCTATAGCCGTCGTACATGTGAAGAACAAGTGTCGCGACTTCATCATCGCTGCCAAAGGTTGCAGGGAGGCCAGGCAAATTGGGCTTGCCGTCTATGACCGTGTGAGATTGGTATTTGAAGCTGCTCACAGTATGGCCATTGGAGTGCTTGATATGCACCGCCGGGGATCGGAAGTCCCCTCTACCGAGGTCAGGAAACTCGCGCCGAACATGGCCCTTCGTCGACCATCCACCATTGTGTGCAAGTTGCACTGCAGGATTTTCCGTCACACTGCCACCAAAGTGGTCCGAGACAAGGTCGCCTGTTTCGTGGTCGACATGGAAGCGATACGAGACACTGTGTCCATTCAGCTCGAAAGAGAGCTCGTTGACGACAACAGCTGAGTAGTAACTTTGGTCAGAGGAAGAATCTGGTGACAACAAATGACGCTCAGGATATCATGTACTTACGGCTGGCCGTAGCGCCCGTGGCCGGAACTGGATGAACCAAAGATCTTGTCATGTTTTGTCGTTAAGGGTTCGCCGGAGTTGGGCTGTTGGACAGGTACACGGGTGTGCTGCTTCAAGGAGTAGACAGTTCGTGGCGACGGTCAGTGAATGGGCTCAAAACTTCGGATATAGCCCCAGACAGTTGGAGTTACTTGGCCAGGCGACGGAGTTAGGATCATCCCATGCAGCAGTACACCGTCTCGACTAAGACGGCTCAGTTCCGACAGCGTCCTACTCGATCCGCGTCGATGCCGTAATAGCCGACGGATTATTTCTGCAGCATTGCCAACTATCCCGATTTCACGTTTCTCACGGACATTATTCCTCGGGTTGGTACAGTAACATTTAAGGAGGACATGCCAGGCTAGCATGGATAACACCAGTTCCATTCGGTGTAAGATCAAATTGATTGGCGGCTTTCATGCGAGGGAAAGTTGGCCTGCCTGCATTTGGCGACGGACACGCCTTGTCAAGTAGCCTTCGGCTTTGAGCGACCTTGGTTGGTAGGATTTCAATTAGTCTCCACCGCAACCTTAGTAGATGCCCCACCCACAGTAAAGCGCCTCAGGCCAATATACCTCCTGCCTGTCACAATCGGCGGCGTTGTTAATCACCTTCGGCAAAGGAACCAACAATGGGATGTAGCAAGAATTCACGGAGCGTATGTGTCCGCACATCTGATGGTGGGTGATGTTCTATGTCCTTAAGTTGCAAGATGCCACACCAGCGACAGTGCAAGCACGCGATTCAGCGACAACCGCCTCGACGTTTCTCGAGGTACCAATCCCCAGATTTCCCCGCATCTCAGGACCGACTAAGAAATAGGTACTTGTACCTCACCCACTAATTGGTTACGCCCGGTGGCAAGCTGGCCAGCTTGATGCAAATCCGGTAAGCGTTATTAGGCTTGCCACCATTCGCCTCGCCTTTCCTCCATGGAGACCCTGGCCGACCAGGTAGCGCGAAAGTATAAATACGGTACAGATTCGACAATATCACCCAGACCAACATAGAGCAATGACCCCAGCTTGATCTTAACGCCGCAATTTCAACCCGCTCTGTCTTGATAGAGAATGGACTCCAATTCATCTCAACACCCACACGCCAGTGAACGCAAGCGGTCTGACTTGCATCACCTTACGGAGCATGTTGAAGCTGCCAAACGGGCTGAAGCTGCCCAACATGCAGAACCTATCGGTCGGGCCCTTCGCACCCACAAAAAGGCCATCTTTTGGGCAGTATTGGTCTCGGTATGTGTGATCATGGAAGGATATGACACCGCCTTGCTCGGAAACTTTTTCGCGTATCCAGAATTCGCGAAGAAATTTGGCAGCTACGATCCTACCACCGAGACCTACCAGGTGCCTGCTCGCTGGCAAGCGGGTCTCGGCAATGCGGCCGGAGTTGGCGCTTTCTTCGGAGCAATGCTGAACGGCCTACTAGTCGACCGTTTCGGGCAGAAAATGGTGCTCCTCTGCTCCCTGGTGGCTCTTTCAGCATTTATCTTCATTGTTTTCTTTGCCACTGATGTTACGATGCTGCTTGTTGGCGAGATCTTGTGTGGCTTTCCCTGGGGGATCTTCGCCACCTCATCGCCTGCATACTCGTCGGAAGTCTTACCGCTCTCACTACGAGTCTATCTAACAAGCTGGACCAATATGTGCTTTGTCATTGGCCAGCTGCTCGCCTCCGGGGTTCTCGCAGGCATGTCGACCAACACCAGCCCATGGGCGTTCAGAGTACCATTTGCAATACAATGGATCTGGCCTGCATTTCTCTTCCCCATACTCCTGTTCGCTCCGGAGTCGCCATGGCATCTTGTTCGCAAGGGTCGCATCGAGGATGCCCGCAAATCCCTGAAACAGCTGAACGACCTGGACTCGGATGATATCGAATCTGAGCTTTCCCTCATCATCCATACCAACGACCAAGAAGAGGAGCTTCTAAAGACGAATATCTCATACTGGGATTGCTTCAAAGGCGTTGACGCTCGCCGCACAGAGATTGCCTGCGTTGCATTTCTGGGGCAAGTGACCACGGGGCCTTGGTTCGCCGCACAAGGAACCTACTTCTTTCAACAAGTTGGCCTAACCACCGACCAAACATATCATCTTAATATTGGCGGCAATGCGCTGGGCCTCTTCTTTTGCATTATTTCTTGGATTTTTATTATCCCTAATTTCGGCCGACGCACTATCTATCTCTCGGGAACAGCTTTGATGGCTATCATACTCTTCGTGATAGCCATACTAAACATTCGCACCAACGTCAAGTCAGTTGGGATGACGCAAGCGGTGCTGACCTTGGTTTGGACGTGCGCTTTTCAAGCCACCATTGGTCAGATTGGCTGGGCTCTTCCGGCTGAGGTCAGTTCCACCAGGCTGCGACAGAAAACAATTGTGTTAGCCCGCAACACCTACTATATCGGCAGTGTAATCGCTTCCGTTCTCCAGCCCTACTTTATGAATCCGACGGCGTGGAATCTGAAAGGCTACACTGGCTTCTTTTGGGGCGGCACCGCTTTACTCACCTTGATTTGGGCCTTCTTCCGCTTGCCTGAAACCAAGGGCCGGTCATTTGAGGAGCTCTTTGTACTCTTTGCCAATCGTGTCCCGACACGACAATTCAAAGACTACCAAATCGACGTTTTCGACACAACCGAGGGCGAAAAGGGAGATGCCATCCATGTCGATCAGGCCAAGGTGTGAATGGGACAAATTTGGAACGACGACTAGGCATCCTCTGGCTGGCTGGGTCGTGAATACATCATCTGCTGGATTGGCGCGAAATAGTGTTACGGCAACGTTTTCTAATTGTTCGAGGAATACAAATTTCGTTATCGTACGTCTTGTTGGCATTGGTGACCAGGAGGAGGTGAAACACTGGAATGGCAGTACGGCCGGATCCGTCGCGGTAGGCCTCGCTGGTCACACCTTCTGTCGCACTGCACGTGTGCATGGACTAACTGACGACCGAGCAGAAGGTCCCCAGCGAATTTGGCAACAAAAGACTATTTTTTCTTCTATGTACCTAGTGACTGAATTGAGGTTGGTAATTTACAGAAGGATGCATTTTGGCATTATGAAGAATTTCATTCCGCTGGAGCAGCGCCAACTGATGCGCGTATTGCGACGAGAGACAGCTAACAAGCGTCCGCTTCACCGGCCTGAATGCGGACGCGAGAGTCCCGACTCCCGCAGGCCGATGCACCGGGAGGCAGGCCATGGCAGGTCATTCAACTGGGCTTCTGGTGCGCAAGTACGGTAAGAAATCTGGACGTAGTTGGAGTGCACCTATGCCATTCTTCATGCCCTATGGTAGGTAATGCGCCCGTGTTTGCGACACTACGCCAGTTTCGACCACAACCAAGAATTCAATCTGAAATTGGTGGCTGACAGTTACTTCACTGGCGGCGATTAAACCTGTCTTTTGGATTACTTTGTTTGACCAGTCGTGTCTTGTCGCGGCATCCTCTGTCGTTGGCCCTCTCATCGTGGAAACATGACAAGTCGACCCGGAATACAGGAGCGAACTTAGGATTAAACGAAGACAGGTCAGTACATTGACGGTAAGCCGCTCGATAATGTTCAGCTGACAACCAATTTATCTCCGCCTCGGCGAGCCGAATAGTGGGTAAAAGTCCAGTAGGACGAAGCAGAGGACGTAGTGTCCGGTGTCAGTTGCTACGGTGTACTGGTGGCGTGCTCCGGGCAGCCCGTGCAGCGCGCTGGAGTCTCCCGAATTTAGCCCGGAAGCAAATCCCTCCAGTCGACTATCTGCGCATTGCGAGCGCATGCGAACCATTTGCCAGACATATTCTGGAAGAATCGCCTGACCTGGGACCATTCTGGTAAAGGGGCAGGGCACCTTCCACTCTAGTCGTAGGAGGTGACTCCCGGGCTGACGCAACGCCGCCCAGGTATCCAGAACAAGCCTCAGTGCTCTACTGGTATGTAACGGAATCTGACAAGGCTGACAGGAGCAGGCGGTAGTCGGTTTGTTAAGCAGCGAGCACAGAGAGCCCGAACCCTCCTCCTGCGCACCGAGCATGTGGTGCAGTGAGTACCCCCACCGTCGAGGACACGCCCAGTTGGGCCCTGACAATGCAGAGTCACACGGCGATACGACATCACCTGCACATATGCCTCACCTCATGCATATATGGCATGGTACAAAGAATAAATAGAAAATGTATCCGTTGACTGATAAATCTTTGGCAAGCCAAGAAGTTCTGCTGCTGGGGCGGGTGAGTTAGTTAGTTAGTGTATTTTCCGTCCAGCGGCCGTGAGCCCGCTCAGGTCCCTATGGGACACAGGACATGCTGGGCTAGTGGGTCTATCCTACGTTATCGATGTTACAGGTTGTGGTGGGTCTCTCAGAGATTACCTCCTCGTGTCCCCTCATCTTCCCATCGCGAAAAGTAAACAAACCAACCACCATCCAGCATTTCATCGGCTCTGAGGCGCTCCAATTTGTGCCCGGTGCCCGTCAGCGGGTCGTCCAAGCGCGGCATTTAAGCGCCGTAGGCTATAGGCCTCGAAAGAGGCCGTCGTCGGAGAGTGCGAGAGCAGCCTCAGTTGACCCGGGCGGGCAAAGGGTGCGCCAACACCCTCCGCCTACACGGGCCAGAGTATGCACTGGGCATGCAAAAGTACAAAAGAAAGAGAGAAGGAAGGGTGAAGCAGTTTGCCTAGTGGCGAGGGCACGCCCATTCGAAGAACGAGCTTGCCTTCGCCAGCTTGACGAACTTGTCGAAGTCTCTGCCTATTGCACGATTGACTGCCGCAGTCGGTGAGGGGGTCAGCCTCATCCGATGTCGCGGCAGGATCTTTCGGCAGTAGAAGAGATGACTCGGTTCTTTTCGTCGGCCACACGAGCATGATAGCCGCGCATCGTCGTGGTTGAATCTCTCGTCAGTCGCCTCAAAAGACCGTGGAATCCGGCATAGCCTTCTTTGATATTGGAAAACATCTCCACATTTCCGGGACGCCACATTGGTGGCAGCGGAATGTGCTGGGAGAAAAAGCTACAATAGGTTTGTAGCTGTGATGACCTGACCTGACGTGATGTCATGGCATGCCGAGAATGGCGTGTCGCACGGCAAGTGTGCATAACTGACTGACGACCGGGCAGAAGGTCCCCTGTGAATCGGGCAACGAAAAACTCTTGATTTCCTGTCTAAAGGAGCGGAATCATACTAAACTAAATACTTGTTGGAATACTGCTGCAAGGCAGCAGTATTACGACTTGATATTGCCACTTTGCCACCTAGGCAGCAACACTTGCGTGTTCAAGCAACAGAGGCAGCATTATTTGACAATAGCATTCTGCGTGCTGTGAATGAGCGACTTGATCTTGACATGGGGCCCATTTCTGCAGTCGAACATTGGTCAGCTTGGTGCTGGTGGATTTCAGCCCCATCTAGCTGCAAACTCTGAATGTCGCAACTACATCGAGCGGCCGCACCCAATTCATTTTAGAATGGAAGGGTCCATTTAATGGACTCGAAATCGATCGACCAATCGATATGATCGATATCGATTAGTCGATATCGAAATCGAAATCGATCGATTTCGTCCGGTTTTCAATCGATCGATATCGATCGATTTAATATTCTCACGATCGATATCGATGTCGATCGGGAGGCCGATCGATCGACATCGATATCGATTGCCGAGTATAGTGACGGCGTTCTTGGTAAGGTAGCGTAGGGTAGTTCCCTGGGAGGATACGGTTGCCAAACGCGTCTTCCAAAACATGCGTACATTCCACAACGACGCGGCAGAGGTACCCCCAGCCAATAAGGTAGAGCTTTCACCAGGCTATTGTAATCCTGCGGCTTTGAATATATATAGTGTCGCCACATTTCGGCGCGTGCCCCCCCCGACATGCCTCCAAACCTTCATTATGTGCCATATTTACCATGGACTTGTTCGATGAAGACATAGAGGATGCCTCCCTCACGCCGCCACCCTCGGAGCTGTCAGTCAGCTCCTCAACCTCGACTAGTCATGCATCCAGCAGGTTTCCAGATTACGAAGCTTGGACGATGGACAAGTTCAAGCGGTTTCCCGGTTTTACGTCCTGCCATGAGCCTTCCCGCGAGCGGACATGGTGGTGGCAATTTGGTTTCAGAATGAAGGATCACAATTCTGACCCACACAGAATTATCTGGGTCTGCGAGAGATGTTTGCTTCGTAACAAGCTGAACACTACAAATTACGCCTTCATCGCTTCAACTGCTGGAAGCATTATTAGACACCTGAGAAAAGAACACAGGATCGTGGTTTGTACCATCTCCCTGCCCTGTCTCTAGTGCGTGGCCAATGACATGCGAACTTGTCAGCAGTCTTCAAGGCAGGGCGGTGGCGGAGGCACGCAACGGAATCTGGTTGATATGCTGCGCGCCGATCTGACGAACCCTCGGGACCAAAGCCTTCTAAGCAATCTGCATACACTATTCGATCCGAAGATGAACCAACTGCTCATGCTCGACTGGCTTACATACCATAACCTCCCATTCAATCTCGTCAACTCGGAGCGCTTCAAGCGTCTGCTGCTCTACAATAACCCGTCCCTCCGGGAAGGGCAGATACCAAGCGACAACACCCTCGTGAGCCTTCTAACAAGCGAGTACAATCGAGCTCTGGGCCCAGTTCACGCGCTCCTTGAAAGAGCGAGAAGCATGATTCATTTTACATTCGACGGCTGGACTTCGCGACAGAAGGTATCATTTCTCGGCATCAACGCGCACTTCATCGACCGAGATTGGAAACAATGGAGGCTCCTCCTAGCATTGCCAGCTCTCAGGAAGCGCCATACTGGGGCGGCGCTTGCAGACGAGGTTGCAGATACGATATGCGCCTTTGATGTTCAAGAGAGGTACGAGACACCATGCCCGAAGGAATTCGGGAGCCGGCCAGGTTGCACGCTAATTGTTGTTCGGCTCCAGAATCGGGTACTGTACGCTAGATAACGCTACGAATAATGATACGGCAATGGAAGCACTCGCCGCAGAGTTCGATTTCGACTGGGTTGAGCGTCGCATTCGCTGCGCGCCACATTTTCTGAACCTGGCTGTGCGAGCCATGATGTACGGGACCAAGAGGGATAACTTTGACGAGTTGCTTGCTCATTGGGGTGACAAGGACTTCATTTCTGACGAAGAGGATCAGAAGCAGCTGTCCGAGGCTATCAATGAGCTAGCGGCGGACGAGGATTTCTCTGAGCAAAGCGCAGATGACAATGATGAATACTGCGAGGTTGAGACGGTCGCCGAGGAGAGCCAGGGCCAGTTCCCAGTACCCAAGGTCATCAACGCAGAGGAGCTGGACAAATATCACAAGTTTGGGCCCTTTGGCAAGCTACACAATATTGGCGTGGCCTTTCGAATGAGCAGCCAACTTGTCGAAGACTTTCACGAGGCTCAACGGCAAGCCACCCCTGCTGAGCCTGTTCTCTCGTGGGTTCAAAACGGCTGTACTCGTTGGCAATCCGATGAAGCAATGGCCTCACGGGCTCTGCTCAAACGCTCGGCTTTGAACAGGATGATTTCCATCATCGAGGAACGATGGATCCACCAAGGAGGCAAAGAGCAGGATAAGCCGACGATACTTACAGAAAGGCTTTCTATCGAGGAATGGAAAGTTGTTTCTGCCCTTCAGAAGATCCTGCAGCCATTCAAAGTCGCCTCGAAGCAACTCCAGGGCGAAGGTATTCCTGGTAAACGCTCCACGTCAGGCGGCTTTGACGAGTATTTCCAAGTGGTGGAGATGCTGCTTGACCACCTCGAACTGGCCGTGCAGGGAGTGATCATCGAAGAGGATGACGACAAGGTAATGAGAGAGGTTCGCCTATTCGACGGTATGGACGCGAAGACCCGGAGGCTTCTGAAGATCTACATCAAGCTCGGGTGGAAGAAACTAAACGACTACTATGGCAAGCTGACATCTACTGCTTATGTTGCCGCAGTTGTATTCCACCCTTGTAAGAAATGGCGGACTCTAGAGCAACTTTGGAACCAGCTGCCGTCCCGTCAGACCTCGGAGTGGAAGAGGGCGTATGAACGAAGCTTAACAAAGGCCTGGGAAGAGAGGTATAAGAACATGGGTCTTGAGGATGCCGGTCATGGCTGTTTAGCAGGTGGGAGCCAAGGTTCCTTGGACTATATTGAGCGCCGATTGGCATTTAGCCGATCAATGGCCGGCTCCGCCCCGCAAGGTCGGCCAAACCAACGACCAAAGCAGCCAGCTGTGCTGCCGGCACAGGACGAGCTGGATCAGTACCTATCAGAACCACCAGTGGATAACATGGCGTACAAAGCTGACCCCATTGCCTGGTGGAGAGACGTCGGCGTTGTGCGATTTCCTCGGCTGTCTCATATGGCTGTTGACTTTCTCACTATACCGTCGTCCTCGGCCGAAACGGAGAGAGATTTCAGCAGTTGCGGGAGGATGGTATCACCACCTAGATCCCGCCTGCGGCGACACATAGTAGCGATGGCCCAGTGCCTTCGTTCCTGGAGTAAGGCTGGCATTTATCAGCCAACTCTCCCTCTTAGTCTCCTCGAAGGGGACAATTGGAGGCAGGTTCTTCAACTGGTGGGCCGGATTAAGGAGGGTAGAGGCGAGGAGGACTAGTATTTGATGGATTTGTCCGCTGATCGATATCGATCATATCGATCGATGTCGATCGCACTAGTGATCGATCGATATCGATGGACAGCGACGGCCGCTCGATCGATGGATGGTGACGATCGATATCAACAGGATACCAATCGATCGATTAAGGCTCGGAATCGATCGATACGATCGATTTCGAAGCCTGGGCCAACCGTGGTCAGTTTCTGTCACTGAACGTGACGCAACGACGAAGCCACTGATGGAGGCAGATCGCCGGAGCAGATGCAAGCACCTAGGGGTGTTGGCGTAAGGACTGAATGCTCGATAACTAATAGTTGGCAACAAACAGGCCAGCTTAGATAGGCTGGAAACGCGTGTTCCTTAGCTTCCGCCAAACCAATCGCGTTTCAGGGTAGAAGTTCTAGGTGCAAGTCTCACAGATTGGTAATGCATCAAGAATTTGACGGGCCGACTGGCGGTTCCATATCTCGTCCGGTGCGCATAGTACTCCCTCAGGCTGGCGCATTCACATGATGGTCGACAGGACGAGCTCTGCGGCTGGCATATCCCAGATCTTGTCCGGAAGCTAACATCAGTTAGCCATCGCAAACCGTTGAAAGCCATGTTTCGGTGGTTCAGGGGTTAACGCCACCTCTACGCCGGGGGCCTCACAAGTGTTTCCAAGTCAAGGCGGTATTTAGGGGTCCGTGCGAACCGCATGTCGCCTTCACATCCCAGCTGGAACACCCCGGACGTTCGATGTTAGCCGCTTCAATGATAACGCCGCAGTAGCACGAAAGCGGGAATGTTCTGGAGCTAAGGTTTGCGAGTGACTCGATCGTAGTGGGGCTCTTTTGGTTGGGACATGGACAAGCATGGAGCTAATATTTGTGCCATGCCGGACCGGGATAGATGCCGGCGCAATTTCCTCTTCCGCTGACGGTCTTCCAGATCGGGCTGGGCATCCTAGGTCTCTCAGGGCGACTTAAGCACCATTTTCACTGCCGCTGGGGTAACACCATACTGTGCAGAATTGATCGACGGCCACAGTGGGTACCAGTCGAGATCGCCGCGTCCCTTGACGGAGGATTCGGAACGTGGCACACGGGCGGAGACTGACAGGAAGCCAACAGTCCGCGAGTCAGTAATGGCCACCTGTTTCACACGATCCCAAGTCTGGGCGTAAGGCGGCGTACCCCTTCCCGGCACTGCCACGTGCCTTGGGACACCTTTCTCTCCCACCATCGCGAATTGGTGGGTCGACCTCGGAAGAGCCCGACTTTCACCAACCTTATGCAACCCCCTGCCCTCGGCAGGTTAAGAGTGGTCGCTGTCAAGGGCAGATGTGATGAATTGAAACCAGAATGCAAGACGTGCATTTCCGGAGGATTGAGGGACGGAGGCTATGGTCGCAAGCTCAGATGGCCCGCCGAGTATGGCCATGCCTTTGTAGATATTCTCAAGCAACTACCCTCGTCTCCTCACCTCGGACGACAGCCGTCTCTGGGTGGAAACTGCGGCGGCAAGGATTGCGTAAGCTTCCGAAGTTTGTAACGTACAGGTTGTGCTCTCCTCGGTCCACTGAGACATGTCGGGATGGCTCCGACGCGGTGTGGCGAAAGCCGAGATCTGACATCTCCCAATGCGACGGTGGACCGCCGAAGCCCCCGACCCCGGATTTCTCTTGCGGACCAAAATGATGTTCCCACCACTTCACCCACGGCTGCCGCAGTCAGGAAAGGACAGGGCGACAGTGCGAGGCCCCTTTGGGAAGGTTGGCTTGTCATGCCCCAGCCTGGCGCATCCAGTTGCGGTTTGTGTTGAACGGCCACTGATGACGCTCGTATACACAAGAGTGTAGATATTGATCCCATTAACACGTTCTGTGGCTCTGCATAGTAATTCAAGCAGGGTTTCAAGGGCTATCAATTCATGGGACGCTGGTCAGCTGGAGCGGCCTGGAAGTTCCAACGCCCATCGTCCACTTCCTGTGCCATCGCATCGAATTGTGGCGCCAGGCATTCTTTCCGCCGTACTCTCAAGCTTCCATCAGCCACTGAACCAGACCCACACCCCTATCTGCTGGAACTTGGAGCAGGCACTGGTCATTTTGTACCCCGTCTTGCGTCTGTTGTCCATGGAGAACTATCATTCAATGCGCTTGAGACTACCAAGCCCCACTCTCAGTCAAACCCAGTCATGGAGCGAAGGCTGCGGAGGGCGTCTTTCTACTACGGACAGTCTTTACTGGACGGTGTCATTCGACGCGAGGGTCCCGAGGCTCCACAGGGCACGGACAACAAGCCTCGAAGCCCTACCAACAGCCTCGTTCTGTGCAACCACGAAAATTAAATTTTGATCTGGAAATGTAACTGTTGCGCCTTACAGCAGCACTTTGACCGTCACTGCCACGCTCGGCACGCCATTCTCATTCACGACAAACAGCATCCAGTACCCCGGCAGAAGCACCCCCAGATCGCCCGGCAGGCTCGCCGTGTAGGAGTTCCCTCCGTTCGACTTCAATGCCAGCGGCACTCTCCGCTGGTCTGTGTTGACCGTGTGCGTGGAGCTCCCGTACCGTATCAGCGCCGCATCCCTCACAGGCCCGTCCGTTGTCACCGTGATATTATTTCCCACGCTGACCTCCTGGCTCGACACGGCCCGAATCACAGGCCGCGTCGCAGGGTTCCCGCTCCCGTCGAACAGGAACCGCGGTGAGAAGATCTGCCCGTCAAAGTGGTTCGTATCGCACGTCCCACACAGCCCACCCCCGCCACTCAGCACCGTGGCGTCCGGCAGCAGTAGCGCAATGCTATGGTACACACGCACGATCGAGTTGGGTGCCTGCTCGACGAACGTGTTTTGCGCAGGGTCGTACAGCTCTGGAGTTAGCTGGGGAGTTGAATCGGAGAAGGGAACCCCACGTTGCTGCGCACCCATGACCAAGACAGTACCATCAGGCAGCGCGACGGCGTTAGCGTATATGCGCGGATAGTGCATTCCCGTGCTGGCGAGTGAGACCTCCACGGCTCTACCGTTGTCACCTAGCGTAATAATGTGCGCGTGGTTCGTCGCGTCGGCGTCCTGGTACGAAGGTGCGCCTCCTACACCCCTGGCGGCGTCAAACATGACCGCGTTGCCACACATCGAGTCCGGATCCACACCTCCACTGGCCCGCCGGCTGGACGTCCCCTGTTCCGCTGGTGCAGTACCAATTCATGGCGTGCTTGGGCCAGCCTGGAATACGGTGCCATTGCGCCACCCGAACAGCCACCCGTGATTATCGGCCCGGTAGATGCCTTCCCTGTCCGCCGTGAGCATCGGCTTCACCGCCGCGCCAGATAGCATTGTCCAAGAGTTAGACCGCGGGTCGTAGACTTCACCGTTCTTCTCGAATTCGTCGCCACTCCAGGAACCCCCAACATGTTGCCCACGACTGATACCCACGCGGCACCTTCATGTCCGGACCGGGCACCCATCCGCCGCCGGTCGAGTCGTAAAAGGATGTCTTCTGCGCGTTGTTGCCCCCTGTCACCACGACGCGCCCGTTGGCGCCGAGCGACAAGCCTGGGCAGAACATGCCGTGCCCGATGTTGGTCACGTTGCGCTCTGCCACCTCTCCTGTTGTGGGGTCCCACGTCGAGGTCAGCGTCCACCCGCCTGGTGAGCCCTCGAACTGGTCCGTCTCGTACGCGGACCACACAACCACCTTGCCCGTCAAGGGGTCCACTGCGCCTGCTACGGGCACGATGGGGAAGTCGACCGTCAGCCCCCATTTCCCTGCGCCCTGCTGCGGCTGTGGGACTGTCTGCGCAGCGTAGATATTGAGCTCCGCAATGAACGTCCACTGCCGACCCTGCGTCTCGCTGATGGCGACGAGTCGTACGTATCGGACGCGGCGCGGCTCAAAGCTAGAGTACTTTTGTGTGGCGTCGCCGTACCATGTGCCCGTTGCGACGGGGCTCTCCCAGCGCTGGCCATTTGTCCTAACGAGCACCTCGTGGCGCAATATCCCGCCGTGGTCGTTGCCATCCTGCCGCGGCAGCATGGACAGGCCGTTCATGTTCTGCAACGAGCCCATGTCCACGGTGATGTTATGGGGCGGGTTGATCCGTTGATACGAGGTGTGCCAGAGAGTACCGTTGTTGCCGTCGACGGCATTGTTGCACTCATTGCCCGACTCTTGGCTGTCGCACGACACCTTCCATCCGGCGCCGTTAATGGTGTTGCCGATGGGCTTAGCCGCCAGGAGGCTGAGTGTCGTTTGGTCGGAGGCGAGAACTGCGCCTGGCCTGTGGAAGTCCGGCTCTTTGGCGCTAAAATACGAGGCCCTTCCCCGTCAGCGGGATCCAGGCGCTGCCCGCCCTCGCTGCCTCTGTGAGCAATGACCGTCTTTACAAAGCTCGGGACCACAAGTGCAAGGCGAGGTCAACCCTCGGTTTTGCTAGCCAGAATTCTCTTGCGCCTCGGCCGACACCGCTGCCGCGGTCTGCACCCCAGGAACCAGGTGACAGAAACGGCCCAGGCGTAGCGGGAGGGGAAAACCTTTGGAAGGGAACAGAGGCCGACGAGCGGCTTGCCTTCAAGGAGCAAAACCGACCGCAGCTAGCTGCTGGGAACCACACGCGCCTTGGTTCTGAAGGCATGTGCGGTCAAGCAGAACCATGTCTTCGTGCGAAAGAAGATTAACTCTCCTAAAGTTTTCAATTCTGTTTGTGGATAATGCTCCTAATGTTTCGAACACGAGATTGGTTGCTGATACGCCTCGTCTTACAAGGTTGAGTGTCACTTTGTTTTACATCCCGAACCAGAGACATCCTCCTTTTCACCAGTTCTGTTTTACGACCTACCGACACGTCCCAACATGCTCATCGACAATAGATCGTCCACGTAATCACGCCGTTCACTCATCATCCTCACGCCATATTCTCCTGTCGAAATGGCGGTGTACGCTTTGTCCGGCTGCGTCGTGCTTTCTGCCCTGGATACCAGAACGGCGGGATCCAAGCCACTCCTGCCAGCAGCATCGTCACACATCGGCTGCTGATGCGTGTACGAGTTGCAAGTAAGTATCAGTACGTATTCATGCGTCCATGAACAGGACAACATCACGGGCGCTCACATTGTGGATATCGATTGTGATTTCTTGCGAAATCATGATCCCGCCGAACGGCTGCTTCGTGCGATGGTGATGCAGATCACGGTCGCCAGTCTGCTCTTCCGTCAACGAACCGATCACTGACGGGGTGTGCTCATATTCGAAGCTGCCATCGTCTCTATAGCCTCGTCTGCGATAGACCGCCTGAGGGCCACATCCCGACTCGAGCAAGCCGACAAACTTATTTGCGACGAACACTACACGGAAGTTAGGCTCCAGATTGACCGACTCTCGGGCGTCCGTTTGCCGATGGACCAGTGCTACATAAACCTAGCCATTGTGGAACGGGCTGGCCAGGACGCCGACCACACAAACGAGGAAGGCACAGCGCTTTCAAAGCATACCCTACTCTCTCGACAGAAGATTGAGATGCCCGACAAGACCAAGATGGTCGATTTAGCGACCATCTTCAGCCATCGCAAAGGACGCAACGGTGGCATGATCGAACCAAAGCGAATCTTGATCCGCGGGCGCGCGGGAGTTGGCAAGACAACCTTGTGCAAAAAGATTGTCCACGAGTTTACCCGAGGCACATGGAACGAGTGGAGCAAGCTGTTCGACCGCGTGCTTTGGGTGCCGTTGCGGAGGCTGAAAGGGAGAGATGGACCGTACAATCTCGGCAAGCTGTTTTACGACGAGTATTTCTCGCATCTCAAGGATAAAGACGGACAACGTCTCGCCGACGCCCTGTTGGACGCAACACCCCGAAATGGAGGCAGAACGCTATTTATTCTAGATGGCCTAGATGAAGTATCTGGAGAATGGAACCGCGACGACGACATGTCCCGCTTCCTCAAGCTCCTGTTAGGTCAGCAAAACGTCATTATTACATCGCGGCCGAATGCCAGCCTTCCAGCCGACATCCCTAATCTCCATCTCGAATTGGAAACGATCGGATTCTACCCAGACCAGGTGAAAGCCTATCTCGACGCCGACCCCAAAATAAAGCCAAAGGCCGATGCGGTCCAGTCCTTCCTTCAAAAACATTGGCTCATTCAGGGTCTTGTGCGCATTCCAATCCAGCTGGATGCGCTTTGCTACACCTGGGAAGACTTCGATCCGAAAGCCGTGCCAAACACTATGACTGGCATATACACAACTATCGTGCAAAAGTTGTGGAAGAAAGATGCCGTGCAATTGGGCAAGATGTCTGAGGCGCAAGCCCAAACGGCTCGACCAGCCGAGATCGAGCGCAGTGTTAACAGCGAGATTGCGCTTCTTGAATGTCTTTCATTTAACGGCCTGTACGACGACGTAATAGGCTTCACGCCTGCGCACCGAAACAAGACCGCCGAGAGATTCAAGTTGGATTTGCCACTCGATGAGACACTCGCGAGACTGTCATTCCTGCGGACGACGGACCCATCATCAAGACTTGACCGAACCTACCACTTTCTACACCTGACCTTTCAGGAGTACTTTGCGGCGCGATATTTCGTACGACAGTGGAGGGATGGCGAGGATCGCAAGCCGCTCGACTATGTCTTCACGAGGCGAAAAGGCGACGAAGCAAATTTTCCTACAGACCCTGCCGAATTTCTTCGAAGGCATAAATATTCAGCACACTACGACGTCTTTTGGCGTTTCGTGGCCGGCCTGCTCGAAGCCGAAGGAGGGAAGGAGATTATCGTCTTCTTTCATGCAATCGAAACGGAACCGTTCGATCTTTTGGGTCCTACACATCAACGGCTGGTCATGCATTGCCTGAGCGAAGTGGCAGAGTTGCCGATTCGCTCGAGCCTAGAAGAGCGGCTATCGCAGTGGTTGCTCTTCGAATGTGACTCGACAGGATCCTCATTATTGGCGACGGAATCGGAGCTTCCAGACCGAGCCCTGCAGAGTGCCCTGAAACGTGCTTCCGGCCGCGGAAGCTGCAGGGGCCAAGAAGGAAACCATTGTTGGGCTTTAGGTGTACGGCCTTCACGTTAGAATGAGCAGATAGCGCACCGTTATGGCCCTTTAGGGATAACCCCTCCGGGCGTAAATAAAGTACATTACATTACATTGCGCTTGGCAATACCGGCGATGGCGAGCGATTGCGAGCGGCAGTTCACCCTCGCAAAGTTGACGCTAACATCACCAAGACTAGCAATGGGCGCCGACACGCTGGAGCGGATTCATGGTCTAAGGAATTGGGTCCGACACGGCGGAGTACAGCTAGGCGGTTGGATAGGCAATTGAGCTTCGGAGCTGGCGGAGGGTCTTCATATGCCCGATATACTTGTCCATGCAGTTGATTGAGAGGAACCAATCAAATCAAACAAATCAACTTTGGCCCGCGAGCCAGTCAATCAAATCAACCTTGAGGCCAAAGTTGATTTGATTCATTATGATGAGCGCTGCTGTGTAGGTCTGATTCAGTCTAACGAAGCGAAGGACCGCCTAGCAGATACTGCTGCCACAGTTGCTCTCACTGAGCTGAGTACCCGATCTTGAATGTCCAAACATATTTATCGGCCGAAATGATATCGCTGCTCAAGTTCAACTTGAGAGTTCCAATACCATTCCAGTTCACCGGTACAGACGATCCGTTCTTGCTGCCGCCAACGACCGTGACTGTATCCCCGGGCAGATATGGTACAGGGTCCAGGATATTGATAGTGCTGGGTGGAGTCCCAATGTAGTGAATGTAGAAAGCATTGGTGGTCGTTGTATACCGCAGGGAGCCAGTCCCAGCGGTAGTGTTCCAATACCGCGTGCCGAAGATGCTCTCGCCATGCGCCTTAATCCACTGTCCAGCATCGCGGAGATTCTTCTGCATTATGTCAGGAATTGAGCCGTCATGTCTCGGGCCTATATTGAGAAGAAAATTTCCGTTCTTGCTGACGATGTCGACGAGAGAGGTGACTATCCATTCTCCAGTGTGGTATGCACCATCAGGAGTCATGTAATTGTAACCCCAGGAGTGTGGGTCCAAGGTTTGACACGACTCCCACTTTCTCGCCACAATTTCACTGTTCGTTGTGCCCCTGGCGGTACTGTTAAACTACTGTTCAAGAGGGTATCGCTTTGATGTGAGAAACTTACTCTGGTGTATCAAAATCGCCCGCTAACCCGCACCGATTGTTGAAGGCTACTTGTCGGCCTCGATCTCGGGCCCAATTCAGCCACTCCGAGGCAAATATTGTGCCATTGTTTGGCCCTCCTGGATCACACCACATCAAATCTGTGTCATACTCATACGCCAGTTGACGCATCTGGGGAAGTTGAATGTCGGTAATGAAATCTTTGATCTCCACATAGCCGGTGTATGGGACCACTTGATTTGAATAGGGATTTTTGGGTGGTCCGCCTGGGAAGGCAACGTAGCCGTTTTGCCACGGATCCCATGAATACTTAGCGGAAGCAGGATTGTACCACTCTGGCATGCTGAAGTATGTTCCTTCACAAGTTAGCCCCTGTTTCCAAGGCGTTGCACTGGATGCACATACCTCGGCGAAGACTTGGTTGGTACTGTTTCGCAGCAGCCATCAGCTTCCCGATAATATCCGTCTTGGGTCCATAGTGAATCGATGATCGCCGGCTGATGGACGAGGAGAAGTTAAAAAGCGCAAAACCATCGTGGTGCTCTACCAGGACAATTAGCAGATTGTACGAATCCCGCTTGTAGACATTCTTACTCGTTGTCGGCACAAAGTATTGAGCACCAGCGTCAGCGATTAAATTCACCCATTCCTTCGGATCAAACGCTGCAACGGTAAAGTTGGATATAAAGTCATCGTAGTTGAAGTTTCTGCCGTATGTCTTCTCATGATGCTCGTACATCTTCGTCTTGGCCGGATAATGACTCCAAAACCAATACCTGTTATACATTAGCCAACCCCTCTAGTTGTGAGTGTACTGATTACGTACCATTCAGCCGTAACGCGGGCAGCCGTATCAGTATAAGCGGGTACAGAGTATACTCCCCAGTGAATGAAGATGCCGTATTTAGCATTGTTAAACCAATCAGGACTTGTGTGATGGCGGAGACTGGCGACAGATGCCTCGTAGTTCCCAATACCGCACACACCGGTAACATTTGCCGTTGCGCGGGACTCACCCTGGCCAGCGCTGGCAACGACAGCTGCGCTACATTGAGTCCCGGCGGATACACCAGACCGATTTTTAACTCCAACCTGGACTACCTGGGATTGGCGCGGCGCCAGGCGCTTGACGACACCGGGAATGACTGTATCCAGGGAGTTAGAATCGACACGAACCGTTAAACCATGTGACGCAGTCAGATGTTTGCTGGAATCCATGTTCGTAACATTCATCTCAACCACCTGGATAAATCCCTCTCCCTCGAGCCATTTCGAGGTTAGAGCCGGAGTAGAGATTTCGACTGTCGGCACATCTCGCTCTTTCCATGCCGTCAGCAATAGGTACAGCAGGTCTTAGCCGAGAAAGGTGGATCCAAGCACATACCAGACCGTCCCGCCACGGAGATTCCATCGGTCCCGGCTAAGACCGTGGAGCGAGCAGCACATATTACGAGGGAGGTGGTGACAAAACCGGAGAGACCCATATTGCTTCGCAGAATGAATGGAGCTCCAGACGCAAGGTGGGCAATATCTCGCGCCAAACTTAGCTGCCAACTTGGACAACGAGGACTGGCATTTATAGAACGAGACATCAAGAGTATGCGGGGCGCGCCACAGCTCATCTCCGTCGGATATTTTGACCGCAGGCATCAACCCCAGATTATCCCGCAAGCTCGACGAGTTAACCCGTGCTACCCAGCTGCATGTGAGGGTGCATGATCCAATGGTAGACTGGAAGAGTTGTCGCCTAGGTCTTGAGTGACATATCAATTCCTAACGTGGCCCTGCATTTAACCCGACGGAATCAGGGTGGTGGTGGTGGATTGTATTACGCCCGGAGGGAAGTCCCCATAGGGCCATGACGGATGCTAGATACATTTCCGTAAGTTTGGTACTTGACACCCCAAGCCCCACGGCTTGTCTTCTCATCGCTCGGTGCCTAACAGCACCTGTCTGTTGACTTTGCGCTCCAAGGTTCTCTCGTGCCCTTCGATCTGTTCTTCGTAAATTGACCTGTCCCCTCCTAACTCTGGCGCCTGTCCACTGATGAACAGACCACTCTCCTCCGCCGCGATTGACGAAGAGTCCACCTGCCTATAGCTGTCCGGTGGAGCTAACCTACCTACTGTGGGGCAACCACAGGCATAGGTCGAGGGATTGTGCTGAAAAGAAAGGTTGAGACAGAAGGGTATGTGTCGCACAGAGGGGACTGGGGATTCAGACGAGCCTCATGTCTCACCTGCCTTCAGTGGCTGTAGCTGCCTGCGAGGCAGCTACGACTGCCTAAACAAGCAAAACCTCTCATTTGTGTATAAGAACTGCACGAAGGCTTGCAATATGGGAGTTGAGGCCTCTCAAGATAATTCTCATCAATTAACGCGATGCCAACCGTGATCCCTGTGGAGCCAATTGTCTGACAGTTATGAGCCCGTCAGCTCTTCGAGCTAGCCTGACACGCCGCTCCCAGGAGGTCGCGAGTTCGATTCCGTTCCAGCTTCTCGAAGGAACTAAAATATGCCGAGATCCCACCACAGAGTCCTGCCTGCGTGATAACGAACCGTAGCGCAATAACAGGAATGTCAGAAGGAGCTCTGCAATTCCTGAGGGGTGTGTCGCACAACGTATAGGGCGCTATTATTCCACACGGAGTGTGGGCCTACACTTTTGCTGTGGCGTAGTGGTTGTCTGACAGTATGCTGTTGGTATGCCGACGGTCGTCGTAAATTGACATGGTCTCGGTGTACTCCGGTGTGAGGGAACGATCAGGTGACCTTCATGCATGTCTCACTTGTGAACTTGTACAACTAGCCAAAGTGAGAGTCTTCCCTACGAAGCTCTTTCTTCCCCCTTTCTCTCCTTGTAGACAATCACTTTGTCCAAGTCGCAGTCGACCTTGTTCGTGCCTTGTACCATCACATCCGGGACAACCGAGTCTGGAACTTCATCCGCCGGTTCCCCGCCAAGGGCTGTGCCGAGCAGGACAGCCGTCTGCGTCGTAATTGTCGTGTCTTGCATGCCTGCCGCCCTGGGCAGGCCACACCGTCGTTTGTATGTCATTCGCGCGCGTTTTGCGACTCGAACTACTTCGAGGTCGCTCCTGGTAATGATCTCGTCGTTAGTGGCATCGCTCTTGCTGTTCATAGTATCACTCTTGCCGCTCGCGGCATCGCCGTTGCTGCTCGCGGTATCGCTCTTGTTGTTCGCAGTGTCGCTACTGCTACCTGTGGTATCGCTCCTGCTGACCGTTGCATGACCCACGGACCGGCTGCTGTCGAGACCAGCTTTCCAAATGAAGTCGACCGCTCCAAAGTCCTTCATTCGTGCTTGTTAGCGTCCAGTCAAGGCCTAGCAAGCATAAGCATGGTCGCTTGGCCTGCAATTACCCCGCTTTACTAACACGCTGCTAACAGCCGCAAGAAAAGCAGGTTTTTACAGGGGCGAGTTCGAATCAGGGTGGTTTTCCATACCGAGTAGCTATGGAAATACCCTTTCCATACTACAGTATTGCATGGACAGGGTAACTACTTAACGGGGTGGGCCCGTGTGGGTGTCGGCAGTCGCTCTCGACCAGGGTGCGGCATGGCATGGCATGGATATTATTACGCTCGGATGGAAGTCCCTATAGGGCCACGACGCTACTTAATTGACAGTCTGGTTCGTTTGGTACGTGGTAACACTCAACGACACAAAGTGGGTGCCACATATAGGTGTGGTGTATTGCTGTTCATACGCCGTGTGACACATGTTGGAGGATCGCGGACTTGGCAGACGGGCTAGGCCCCGCAGGAATCATCACGGCTTGCACTCTCGACTAGTGCCTCACTCTTTCGCAAACTACTTCGCTGTTCAGGGCAACACCCTGTAGATCAACTGCAGATGCTCTCAGCAGGATAACAGGGCAATGGCGCTCAACCCGTACATTCCTAACGAGCCCCTTACTTATGGCTGAGCTTTACCGGGGGGGCCTAGCAAGGTTAAGCAGGCCCACTAACCTTCGTATCCGTAGCTCTATATCCCTCACAATACGCTACCTAAACTGCAGTCACTTGCGCACTACGCAGTCAGCCCCACTTCCCCATGGGGTGCTGTCCTCGGCCGACCTCCGTGCACGCAACATCCGTCGGCACAACCAGTGATCGACATGTAGATGTCTAAGTCAAGTAAGTCGTTCGACGCGCGTGCCATTTGTTGAAGGGTTTCGGCGTCCGTCGGATAGCTTAATGAAGCGACGATGCCATTGACTTCGGCAAGCAAAACCGCGCCGCCGAATAACGAGATCCGTCCGCTGCGGGGATCTACAACCGACGGATGGGGGTAATTTTCCATGCAAAAGGTCCGAACGATGTAGGCGGCAGAACCAGCAAACGAGTTGACTCGGGCAAAACGCTGTAACTAGTCTGTCGCACCTAAACTGAAAAGCCGGGTACGTCATCGCGTGGCCCATGAGCATACCGTATAGGGTGCTATTATTCCACACGAGGTGGGCCTACACTTTTGCTGGTGGCGAAGTGGTTAGCTGACACCGTGTGATCCTCCTGAACGGTGACTGAATGCGCCATCCATTCTCAGCGTCCTCTCTTTACGTGGCATCTGGATGTGGGAACGACTGCCCCAGCGCGCTCATTATCTTCGGCTACGCCACAGAACTACCGTTACCGTCGGCAGTTTTCGTGCCTTCGGTGAGCACTACTTAATGAGACTACGGCACCCCTTTCGCTCCTATGTTCCTGGCCAACTTCTTCGTCCTCACCCACTGCCTCGCCATTCAAATCATTCTGTCAAAGGTCTCGCCACAGAAGCCAGTAAAGGGTGACAACCACAATCCCCTTCGCCTCCCCCAACTGCCACAAAGGTACGAAGACAATGAAACCTGTCCGAAGACTCCTAGCCAAGACGACCGCCCCGCTGCTGCTCGGGACCTGTCTGGCAGCGATTCCCGCCGTGCAGGGCCGAGCAGTCGGCGGCCCCGCTACCGACTGGATGCACAACGCCAAGTTTGGCGTCATGCAGCACTGGCTGGCCGAAGGCTGTCCCGGTCGGGATGGTTCGTGCGGCGACCCGGCACCGACGGTCTCGAGCTGGAACAGTCGGGTCAACAACTACGATGTCGACGGAGTCGTGTCGCAGCTCAAGTCCATCGGGGCCGGGTACCTTGTGCTGGCGGTCGGACAAAACTCAGGGTACTGGGCCGCACCCAACTCCGTCTACGATGAGCTCGTTCCCCCAACAGACATCCACCCCAGCCGGTTGAGCAAGCGGGACCTGATCTCCGACATGGGATCCGCGCTGCACAACGCGGGACTCAAGTTTATCGTCTACGCCCCGATTGACACCCCTTGTCGTGACGACTATGCCAGAACGGAGTTGGACGGGCCGCAGTGTGACGGCGCCCCGAGCTCATCGACCTACCAGCAGAACTGGATCCGCATCCTCACACAGTGGTCGCGGCAATGGGGCACCGAGGTCGACGGCTGGTGGGTCGACGGCGCCTTCCGCGACGGTAACATCAAGTCCACACAGCCCAGCCCCTATCCCAACCTCGCCTCCTACTACACTGCGGCGGCCGGAGCGGTCCGCGCCGGCAACCCCAACGCGCTCGTCGCTCTCAATCCTGGCAACTGGAAGCTAGTACCTATAAGCGATCAGCCGGTGTCGGATTTCACTCCCGGCGAGACCAGCATGAAGGCCTGGCCGAACCCGTTCGGCGTGACCTCCAGATTCGTCAACGATCGCGGCACACAGCTGCAGTTCCACACCCTCGCTGAGGCCCAAACCGTCTGGGGCGCACCACCAAACTACGGGATGACTAGTAGCGATGCCCAGATCGTCGCCAACACCCTCAATGTGACCAGCTTCGGCGGCGTCGTGACCTGGGATGTGGGCTATGACCGAGCCAACGGGCACATCTCTGATGCGGCGATGGCGCAACTGAAGAAGGTGGGCCAGGCCGTGTAGTGTGAAACAGTGTTAAT
The DNA here is from genome assembly GCA_029168975.1 of Purpureocillium lavendulum. Taxonomy (NCBI): domain Eukaryota; kingdom Fungi; phylum Ascomycota; class Sordariomycetes; order Hypocreales; family Ophiocordycipitaceae; genus Purpureocillium; species Purpureocillium lavendulum. The sequence goes on from JAQHRD010000022.1 coordinate 89,123, forward strand.
CGGTGGTTTTCCATACAAGGAAAGGTGTCGTTATCGACCCACATTTAGTTACATCTTTCCATAGTTACCCAGGCCGTGCGCGTCCAGCAAAAAGATCCCCTCTTTGGTCTCCAGCAAATGCGCCCAACATGACATGAATCCATAAAAACCAAGAAATAGTTCATGTGGTCGTAATGACAGAAGACCGATAAAAGGGATACGAGGCAGAAATTTGCTCCTTTTGCGGAAACAGGTGTAGAAGTTGATGTTGTTAGGTTGCGCAGTGTCGCTGGGTAGAAGTGATGTATTCACTCTTCTTGCTGCCTTCTTGTTATTTTGACAGGGATCTCGATGCCAATTTTATAATGCTTGAAAAACGCAGTGCTCAGGAATCTAGGACTTGTAGGACTCAAAGTCCTAGTTGCGCCTTCTAGATTTAAGGTTCAACCACACAAGTCCTAGGAGGCTACCAGTTGCCGGTGGCAACTGGTACCGGCAACAGGTAGTCCGCAACCTTGAAGCTGAGGGGGACACAGCCAGTCTTTCAACAGCTTCGACGTGGCCAAGATCGCCGCCCTCTGTGCCGACTGCATGCACGAGAGCGCCAACGGCAGCAGGAGGCGCGACAACGACGACATCCGCGCCGACCAGGACGCCCTCGAGGGTAAGTGCTTCGCAACCAACATGGCATGACGGGACGGGCGTTGACACACTGGCGTAGACATCGACAACATCATGTCTACGTGCGGCTTCACGAGCACAAAATACAACCCGTCCGCGACGGGCGAGGTCCAGAGCATCACCATCGCCGCCACCGCAGCCACCGACATCAGCCAGCTCACCACAACCTTGGCGGGCGGCAGCCAACCCGCCCAGATATCGGCCGGCGGATCCAATGGGACGACGCAGCCGGGGGTGACCAAGACGACTACCATGACCAGCGGTAGCCGCACCATCACCAGCACCGGTGCCGCGGCGGCGACACGAGCCCCGGTCGTGGCATACGTGGCCGGCGCTGCCGTCGCCGGTGGCCTCATGCTGTAAATGTCTGGATGGCGTTGCCGGCCGCTGCAAGGCAGGATGTTGGAGGGGCAGATTTGGACTCTTGATGCGAGGTAGATTGTGCAGGAGGCCGCCCATGCAGTGACTGGCGGGAGCAGAGTTCCCGGGCAGCTTTGCCTGACCAACCTAGATACCTAATGCCCTCATGAATTGCGTCATTCTTCCCAAGGGACTCTCAATCACCATTGAACCACTGTAAAACGACACGTCGTGTCAGCCAACCGGTTGAACTGGAGCACTTGAACCTTGACATTTCCCAGATTGGGCAAAGTAGAAAAGAAATCATGCAGATGCTTCCATCCAGTCTCACCTCATACGACGGGGAATGTGTTGCCAAACCCGGGCGCAAAGTCTTTGAGCGCCTTTCCATTTTGCCGTAACGCCTTGAAATCAGATGCCGTAAATTCGGGTCATGGAAGGGAAAAGACGTGCTGTGCAATAAGCCACAGGCTGTGTATTGAGGTTCAAGGCAATAGTTTAAAAGTGGTGCTGCCCTTTGGGCTGTGTAGAGATTACTCGTAGGCGAATCATCGGTGACGTCCATATCTGTACTTCCGGCACTTCCACCAGCAACGGATGGGGTCCAACATGGATGATTACCTTCACGTGGCCAGCCGAAGAAGCAATATGTGATAGGTTGAAGCATTTTACTAGCATGCACCTTGTTGGTCTAGCCGCTACTGATCACCGCCCCTGGCGGAAGGGTGATTGATCAGACAGGCGCCTGTTCTCGTCCGCGAGGGCACGGTTCTGAGCACGAAGATCGCCAATCTCGTTGACCAACTTGGCGATCTCAGCCTCCAGCTGGGTGATGTATTCTGCAAAACATGTTAGCAATCAAGCGATAGGAATTATGAGGTGACGAGTGAACTCACCCTTTCTCCGAGAGCGGTAGGCTCGGGCGCGGAGTTGCCGCCGCTCCTTGCTGCTGAGCTTCGTGCCCTCCTCACTGGCGAGCAGGCGCTCATCCTCCTCCATCTCCTCCTCGTCCTTCTTGGCTCGCGGCAGTTTGGTGTGGACAGCCTGGATCTGGGAATGGGGCGACGACGGCTTGGCCCGCATCGAGTTGAGGAGCTGAGTGATCTTCTGCTCAACGATGGGGTCGGTGGGCTGCGGAGCCTTGCCGAACGACTTTTGCTGCGAACCCTGGCGTTGAACCTGCTTCTGCTGCTGAATGATGCCCTGCTGCTGTCGCTGCTGAGCCTGAGCCAGATTGGACGACTCCTGCTTGATGCTGCTGGGGTTCACGGTGTTGAACTGCTGCGAGTCGGCGGGGGTCTAGAAGTCCATCTCCATGCTGCCCTGCGACGGCGAGGTGTTGAAGTCGAACATATCGTTCTCTGCAGTGAAGGTGGTCAGGTACAGCGAGGCAGCCAAGGGACGAGCACCTCCGCGGGAGGCAACCTGTCACGGGCGAACCAGGTAGGCAATCCAATCCTGCCTAGAAGGCAACAGCTGCTGCCTGCAAGGCGGCTGCAGTAGCCTGAGTACTATATGGTCATCTCTGTTCCAATGAAAAGTGAGGGAGGGCCAGAGATCCACAACTGCATGAGTAGACCCCCCTTCTTGACTCACTGGCTTGTGCAAAATTGACCGTGAGGGGACACATACAGTACTAATGCACTGTATGGTCAACCCACACCCAACACCTCCTGCCATGAACAGCAGGCACCGCTTCAGTCGCCGTAGATACAGTAGGACTCTGAGCAGTTGAAGAATAGCCTTCAATTTTGCTTGCTAATAATACAATCCCACGAGACCCGTAGTGCGACGGAATTGCGACGGGCAAGCGAGGAGAGCACAGGCGAAATTGGACATGACAGGGGATGCTCAGGTGGCCATATCAAGGCTGGGTAAGCAGTTAGTAGCCTGTTGGCCAGGTCGGCCACCAGGCGCATTCAACAAGTGAGTGAGTGTACTGTATGGCAAGCTTTTACTCAAGGGTCCGTCAAAGTGCGAATAGCGAGCGACGGGGGTCCGGAGCTGCGTGGCCGGCGCAGCCGGATCCACATCACTTGGCCTGGCCCGTGACACTCGGTTCATTGTCAAAGACTCCAATCGCTACAGCACATGAAAGCACCCAGTACATGGCATAACAAGTCAGAATCCGTTCGACTGTATCTTGAAGCCAGCGCCACGCTCCCGACGGTATCGAAGCCTGGTATCCTTGCCCATCATCGCAGCAACTTCTCCCCCATCTGCTGAGCTCGCTCTGCAACCGATGTCTTGCATCACAGGTCGGAACAATGCTGCCATGGAAAGGTAGCTGTGGCAGCGCACCTGCACCCTGTTTGCGATGAGAATCGAGACAACGGCAATCAACAGTTGCATTCCGACTGTCAAGCCTAGAATGAGGTGTAAATATGTCCAGTTTGTGACCTCGAGGGTGATGCCCTTTTGAGGCACCATGCCGCGAGCCTCGATATTCGTATTGCTTTTTGCCGTGACCGCAATGGCGCCAATGGCAAACCTTGCGACAGTCCTGCCGATTAGCTCGGCGGAGCCGTTGGCAGGGGATCCAAACGCCGACTCGGCTGGATAACTCTGCCATTGATACGGCTTGGTGTCGTTCGTCAAGCCATACACCGACGCGCCGTACCCTTGGAGGGCAATTGCCGGTGCCGCGTATCGCGTCACGTTCACGCCAACCTCTTGTTCCTTGCTAACGGCATTCACAACGGGATCAATGGTGATGTTGCAGCCGTATGCCCAGGGGTCTCTCGTCGAAGCCTCGAACACATTGACCTGACCCCACGTGTCTCCAGACTGCAATGCCGGGTCACGTTCAGCATTGTAGACGTCAGTTCCGAGACCGAGCTGGCGAGAAGTCTCACGGGCGATACCGACGGCATCACCAGTCAACATCTTGATAGAAAGACCGAGACGCTTAGCCTCATTGAGGCGGCAGTGAAGGCCTCAAAGGAACTGCCTCTGTCGCGGAGGGTTGTGATGTCTTAGGCTTGGCAGTTTGCTTGGCCGCGTACTCCTTGACCCGGGCATCCCTTTCTGCAGCCCTAGCTGCCGCAGCTTCCTTTGCCTTGGCCTCGAGCTCCCGTTTGGTTGGTGGGAGCGGAGGCAGGCTGGCGGGGTCGAAAGGGGGAGCCATCTTGCGTTGGCCTGTGCCAGCGTTCGAGCCATAGCTCGAGGGAGACGAGACGTGCCCGATGGACGCGGACGAGATGGTCGAGGGCTGGGATATTTCTGAGGACCGCAAGTTACGTCGAGCGGTCAGGGGCCCGGGCTGAGTCAGGGCGCGGCATGGGAGTTGCGCTGGCGACGGCGAGGTCGACGACGAGGTCCGAGATGGCACCGGAGGCGGAGCGGGTCGACTGCCATTACGTTGGTTCGTCACGTCGCCGCTAGAGATCCTCGAGGACTGGGTATCGCGAGGACGCGGCGGCGACAGGTTGTTCCAGCTCGGTCCCTCAGAGGGGACCGCCGGGTTTGCCGGGTGGTGCGACGGGATCGAGCCGTTGGCGGAAGCGACGACGCCCGCCGTCTTGCTTGGGGGGCAAACTGGAGGTGCTGGCGGCGTCGGTCTCTTTCGCGGGGTGTACGTGCCGTTGAAATTCTGCTTATTGAGGGCAGCGATCCTCTCGGCGAGCGAGTTGAATTGAGTTTCCTCGGTATTTGTCATGGTACTCAAGTGGATGGGGATAGCGGAAGATTCATGGAGCGCACGGGTGTCCGCGGCAGGGTTGAAGTGAAACGAACGACGAGGACGGACGGGTGCGGCGAAGGCTTGGCTATTTTACAGGAACTGTGTCACAAGGCTATGCACGACGTGTAGTGCCAAGTCCCTTTGAGGCTGTTGCTAATTGATTGGTACTGACGGTGCTGAGCCACCAGCTGCTCGAGCGCAGCAAGGAGCAAGCCGCTGGGGGCCAGGAGTCAAATCCAGGATGTGGTGAGATGATGGACCGCAGCTTCCCTCCCGTGTGATTCGACGGTTAAGGCAGAACTGGCATGACAATCCCTTCGCAAGATGCAGGCGCCTGATCTCTTTGGTGAGAGCCAGGCTGGCACGTCGAAGGAGCGGAATTACAGGTAGTGGAGACGACGTGGAAATGGGCGTTGGGCTGGAAACGGGACCTGGTGACCCCCGCGGCCCTGCTTGTCAGGGCCGATCGTCCCTGCCATGTCTGGGCCACGACGGCCGTCCCGCCCATCGCGCCCACCGGCCCATCGCGCCCACCGGCCCATCGCGCCCACCGCGGCCATCCCGTCCATCCCGTCCATGGCGACCATCTTGGCCCGGCGGCCAGGGTCCGCCGTCTGACCCAGGGTCACCCAGAGGACCAGCAGGGCACCGACGGGGCTCAGATCGACTACAAGCACACCGCGCTAGGCGGCTGCTTCGGCAAGGGCTGCCTCGTCACTGGCGGCACGGACCCCGTCGGCGACGCCTACGACGGCTACAACACGCCCATCCCTGCCAACAACCCGATGGACTGCGCGGCCGCGGCTCCCACGTTGCCGGCATCATCGCCGCCCAGCCGAACAAGTTTGGCTTCACCGGCGCCGCCCCTGACGTCACCCTCAGCGCCTACAAGGTCTTTGGCTGCGTCGGCGAGGTCTCCAACGACGTGCTCATCGCCGCCTACAACCAGGCCTATGTCCAGCGCATTGTCAAGAAGGGCGTGCCCTGCACCATCTCGGCCGGCAACTCGGGTGACCATGGCCTGTTCTACGCCAGTGGTGCGTCCGATGGCAAGCTCGTCACCTCCATCGCCTCCTTTGTCAACACTGAGACGCCCATCCTTCTGTATGACGTTAATTACTCCATTGACGGCGGCGACGATGTCAAGTTTGGCTATGTCCCTGGCGAGCCTAGCGAGCGGACTGGCGTGACCCTGGAGGCCTACGCTACCTGACGGAACTCAACATTAAGGACGACGGCTGCGACGCCCTCCCCGATAGCACCCCTGATCTCAGCAACAAGATCGTGCTTATCCGCCGTGGCTCCTGCACTTTTGTCCAGAAGGTCACCAACGCCGTCGCCAAGGGCGCCAAGTACGTCCTGATCCTCAACAACGTCGGCGGTGCCGGCGGCATCGACGTGCTCGCCGTCAAAGGCATTGTCGGCAGTGGATGACCCTCAATAGCCTCAATAGTGTCGGTGACACCCTCGTACTGCCATCAAGGGCGGCAAGAAGGTCACGCTCAAGATGGCCGGCATGAAGGACACCAACGAGTCCCTGATCGTTGTCCAAACAACGTCGCGGGCGGCGCCCTCAGCACTTACACGTCCTGGTGCCCGACCTGGGAGATGGACCTGAAGCCTCAGATCGGCGCCCCCGGAGGCAATATCCTGTCCATCTACCCCACCGCTCTGGGAGGCTTTGCCGTCCCCTATCCGGTACTTCGATGGCCTGCCCCATCACGGCCGGCATCGTCGCGCTCATCGCCCAGGTCCGCGACACGTTCGACCCGCTCCTCATCGAGCAGCTGCTGTCTGGCAACGCCAACCCGCAGTACTTCAACGATGGCAACCGGTTCTATCCCTTCCTGGCCCGCACGGCTCAGCACGGCGGCGGCCTCGTCCAGGCGTATGACGCAGCCTACGCCTCGATGGTGATTGAACCCTCGGGCCTCGCCTTCAACGACACCGACCACTTCAAGAAGGAACTCAAGTTCAAGATCCAGAACATTGGCAAGACGGAGGTCACCTACAAGATGTCCCACGTGCCGGCCATTACCATGTACACGCTAACGGCGGACAAGTCGAAACCGTACCCCGCCGTGTTCCCCAATGAGCCCGTTCAGTCTGCTGTTACCTTGAAGCTCAGCCAGGACTCCGTGACCGTCGCGCCCGACAGGGTCGCCACCATCACGGTCTCGGCCACCGCCCCCTCTGGTCTCGACGCCAGGCGTCTGGCCGTCTGGGGAGGATGGGTCGCCGTCAACGGCAGCGACGGCTCCTCGCAGTCCATCCCGTACCAGGGTCTCACCGGCTCGCTGCACAAGGCGACTGTTCTCGCCGCCGACGACATCTGGATCACGCACTCGCCCGACAAGAAGCTCAACGCCGTGGCCCCCAACACGACCTTCACGATCCCCGCCCCGGGCAACGCCGACGGCTCGTCGGACCTGCCCTCGCTCCTCATTAACCTGGCCCTGGGCTCGGCGTTCATGCGCGCCGACATCGTCCCCATGACCACCTGCCCGCCCAAAAACCTCACCACCGAGGTCTGGGGCACCAAGACCATCGGTCAGCCCTACGGCTGGCCGGCGAATTGGGTCGCCCGCGGTGCCGCCGGGTACCAGTGGGACGGCCGCCTCGACTCGGGCAACTATGCGCCTCCGGGCAAGTACAAGTTTGTCGTCCGTGCGCTGAAGATATTTGGCGATTCCAAGACGAAGGACGAGTACGACGTCAGCGAGTCGCCCGCGTTTTACATCAAGTATCAGTAAGCAGCAGATGTCGACGCGTGTGCGAGGAATTGGACATATAAGTAGAATCGAGAGACGAGATAGAACTAGAGCTTTGCGTGTAGATACTTTGGCCACAACACATCAGGCCGGATTCAATATTATTTAACTCAAGTGTCTCTGCAAAGTTTCTGCGACATCCTGGCATGTTCCAGACCAGACCTTTGCCTGATGCCGTCCACGACGCTTACATGATGATTGTCAGTTGCCTTTTGCGTCTCGAAGCATCTTGACAATGGCGATCCTGACGTCTCCATGAGCGATAACTTTGGACGTAAGTCAAGCTGAGAGACGACGAGGGCAACGTTGGACCCTCAGCACTTCCACCACGACTGACGCAGATGGGAACCAAAACTGGCGTTAGTTCTCTACATAAATGACTCATTTGCAACTCCGGCGGAGCCACCGTCTGCTGTTAGTGGGATGGATCAACTCTTCCGCTCTGTTGCCAACATTCGACACACTGCCGTGCCGTGCGGACAATTTAGCTTGAGGCGGCATACTGTGCGCAAGACGTAGTCGGTTGAACGTGTCCGATGGCACCACTGGACTGTGAGTTCACCCACCCCCACGCGACATTGCCCTAACACAACGCTCCATTCTCTGGACAATTACAGACGTTCCAGAAGAGGCCCAAACGTGCTTCCACTACCAACCTGGCATGAATCCTTCACAAGTTGCCGGCCTGCTAGTATGAAATGGCGCTCTGCGGTTGCCTAAATCGGTGTGGCCACCACGTTGTTACAGTTGCGACTCTCCAGGAAGCCCTCATCCGTCTTCTCGACGGCGACCTGGGAGCGGGAGTGAGAGGTGCCGCCGCCGGAAGAGCGACCACCACCAACGGTGGTGCGGCCATGGCCAACGGGGGCCGGGTTGGCATCATCGTGGAAGGGATGCGTGGGTTGTCCCGCTCGTCGGCGACCTCCTTCGCGGCATCCACGTCGGTGCTGGTCTCGGCCGCCGTCTTCGTATTGGCTGTTCCCGCAGATTCGGGGGAAAGATTTAGGCTCTGAGTGGTGAGATTGTCTCAGGGCTGGAGATGCCGATGCAAACTTGGGCGATCCTCAAAGGTATCGAGACCAACAAGGCAGAGAGGCAGACGAGGTTGGAATCCAAGTACGGAAATGAGCGATTTACGAGCAAGTGTCGAGCCGTTCCTCAAGGGTCTTTAAGCGCAGTGTGGCGATGGTCGCAGTCCAGGAGGGTGCAACCAGGCCGGACGTCAAAAAAAAAGCTCAGAGGGGCTAAGCGTCCCCACCAATGCCGCCTTTTTATCCGCATGCTTAGGAGAGTACATCGGCAGAGTGCATTGCCAGCCGCAGGTTTTTATATTTTGACTTTGTCGGTATTGTACCGTACAGGTGCTATACAAGCCCAGCCGGCGCTCTTCGATTTGGGGGGGGGACGTGCAGCATGGAAAGCTATACGGATGTCCCGTTTTGAAATCATGAACTTGATTAACAAATCCCGCATATCCAGCGAGCCTCTGGACGATATCGAGTAACCAACCACATCCCTCACATTACCTGTTCATTGCCTATTCAGGCAATGAACACACTGCCCCCGTGCGACATGTCCGGTGGAGCCTAGAGTGGGACCTTGGCAGGGTCCTGCCTGGGAGCCCAGCCCAGTCCGTAGCCAACCGTCCTTTCATTCCTCAAGGCACAAGCTTGGCAGGCGGGAAACACTTCCGGGCGAGAATTCGAAGGCCCCACACGGCGCTGATGTAGACAGGCCGCGGGTCCTGGAGAAGGTGAGGGTGCCAGTTTGGCGCACCAGTTTTTGCCACGTAGCCCGACGAGGGGCAATTGCGTGCCCGCCTTGTTGATTCGCTCCTGGAAAAGGGTCGTTGGCCAGGACTTGAATACGGCAGCCTATAGAGGTCACTGGTGCAAAACCCAAAATCGCACCCAAAAATTGGACAAAACGGGTTAGTGGCATTACTGGACACAGTGTAGTACATTAAGCGTTGTACCCTGCCAACTGGAGCACGATTGTTGCCTGCGAAAGGACGCCGGAAATGCGCTGGCCAACATGGCCAACATTTCGCAAGTCCGGGGGGCGTCGTTCAACGTATCAATTTTCCAGTGGCAACATGAATGTCGCAAGGATTCCACATCTAAAATGCCTGAATTAGCGAGCTTCTACACCAAGAATTGGCAGAAAAATTTTCGGCAACGCTCATCGTCCGGTTTTCCGCACGGGGCGATGGGAGACTGGGTGAATGGCCTGGCGCCGCCGACCTTGGCCGGCCATTTTGCGACAAGTATGGCGGCCTTAGTGGGGCATGGGGCATGACCGCTAGAGGGTGCTACAACTGAGCGATACGCCCACCACTGGATACACTAGGGTCGGCAACGGCCCGCCGCGTCATTGTTCAGCGCCTGAACTGGACTGGCGGAACTGCTCAACCACACGACATTAAGCACAGTGGTGGGCGAATAATCCCTACGCGAAGTAAATTGTCACGAATGAGTATGTTGCACATCGGTTTTGGGATGTCTACAATCGTTCGTCGGAAGTTTTGGGCTGTTCATTTTGTTGACTGGTTAGGCAGTCTGTTGGCAGTCATTACGGCCCAATGCCTTGCTGTCGTTCTTGGCTCTCCCCTGGAGCTCCCCGCCGTACTGGAACTCCACGTACCAGGCCCAGCGCCACAGCGGAAGCTGTGTCACTATGGACACGAAGCCCACACACGGAGCTGGATACCGCCCGCCACAAAGCGGTGATAATTAATAATTATTTTGCGTCTGGAAAGCCCGTAGCTGAAGCACCTATTGGGGCAAAGGATGCAAGTGTTGATATCCGCGACGTTCGGCCCTGCGTCCCGGGTAGTGCTGTGGGCGGGCTGTGGTGGCTTGTGAGCTCCTCTGGAACATGCCATGGCACAGGTGATCGGTCCCCTGTGGGGACCTCCAATGCCTTGAGGAACGAACTGGAGTTGGGCAGGGACGGACGCATGGTAGTGGGCATCAGGCGCTAAGACAGGGCGCATGGCAGTGGGCATCAGGCGCGTTCCCCTCGTCATCATGTGAGTGGCAAGGTGAACTTGAGTTTGTCTGTGGACCAACTCAATGAAGCGAAAATTCGGTAATTACTGGCGCAATCGGTCAGATTCCAATGGCTCCTATCGATTACTCGAAATGGGACAACATAGACACGGATTCGGAGCCGGAGGCGGCGTCACAGCGGGCGTCGGCGGCAAAATCGGGCCCGCCGGCAGTGAGTGCCTCACCACACCTGGATACGTCGGCCGCAGCTGGGACCCCGACAAATGCGGGACATGTTGATGCTGTCATTGTCCGCTGCGAGGTTGAAAAGCGCAGGTTCCCACTTTGGTCTGCTACAACAATATCTGGAGATCATCCAATTTTCTCGGGGCAGGTGCCTCCCATCCCGGGGCTGATCGGGCTCCCGCTCGTTCTGCATCGGGTCGGGACCGAGTCCGTTAATCGCGCAGACCTCGACAATCAGATCGCTACGTACCTCAACGTCGACGCCGATTCTGGGTACGCGCCGCCAGAGTGGCAGTCGCACGTTGGGACTGTTGTGGTCGCGCGCAAAGACAGGAGGCCACTTTTGCCGCAGCATCTTGAAGGCATATGGATGTTCTGCGACCACATCCTGGACCTGTTTGGGGACGGGGAAGGGCCGCCGAGATGGCTTTACAGCCGCCAGGGTTTCGAAAAATGGTGGAGGGATTATTGCGAGGAACAGAAGCACTTACGCCCTGGGGATGGAGGGGAACGGGATCCGGACGATTGGCATGCCGTCCGCTCACCTTATGAAGTGTAACCCGTCTACAACGCACAGGAAGCTACTGTGGATGTCCACTTTATCACTGCTCTTCGCGACCCCGACCCTCATATGCCTGTCTCGTTTCTGCGGCCAACTTTTTGAGTCTCCGCATGCCATCAACCATGGGCTGGTCCAGAGAGTTGCCGATGAAATCCTGGGGTCTCACGGGACTAAGAAGCTTGATACCCTGAAGCGTAGTACACCTGGACAGCTGCACATAGAGACTTGTGAAATCGCACTTGGAGGGTTCACCATTGGTCATGCGATTCCCACGTAGCTCCAAGAGGACTTCGACGAAAGTTTTACCCTGGGCTTTGTAGTCGGTGAGGACGAACGCCGGTGCGACTGGTAGTCCTCGTCGCGTGCATCTTGTTGGCAAGAATCTGAAGTGCGGGTTGGACGGGTCGAGCGTATGCGACATAGGGCGGATCAATACCGTCCCGGCGGGGAGGGATGGTATGGCCAAGGCCTCTGTCTCCTTGGATTGCAGAAGGATGCCTAACGGTGGTCCGAAGTGGATGGTTACGCCATCCGCCAAGTAGTATCCTGGGTGATTGGGGTCGGGTACAATGTCGACGGCAGTAAATTCTGCTCCATTGACAACTTTCAAACCGGTGTAAATGTTTTTGTTCACAACCACAGGCATACCCTGGGCGTAGAAGAAAATGCCGGGGACTTTACAGGCGGAGTCGTCACCTTGGCCGATGGTTTGAGCTATCGTATTTTGAGAAACAGTGCCGTTGCGCCATGTGTGCGTGGAGACGAAGATTGCGATATGTCGCTTGTGAAAGCGCGCCCAGTCCACAACAGCTTCCATATTGAGGGCCCATCGGTTGCGGTTCAGCGGCGTTATAGCACGCAAACCATTGTGAAATGCGATTTCGGGGCGGCCTACTATGTTGGCGTTCAGCAAGTCGAGGTCTTGCTGTGACTGGAGCCCGTTGCGAACCCGATCCAGGAGCGCACCGAACTGGGGATCATTTCGTGCTCGGACTTGCTCTTCGAGGAGCACAACGGTTTTGAACATGTGCCACAATCTACAGCCGCTATGGTGAGAGATGGTCGCTTGTCGCATGGGGGCCTCAGGCCGGTCGGGGAATCTGCTGATCAGGAGGCTTGTTTCAAGCACTGGGGCGAACTGATGGAAGTCCCCCATGAGCAGAACTACAGGTATACCGCCAAACGGCTCGTCCGGACAGTCACGGAGAGCCTGTAGGTGACGGCTGACGTCGTGCAGAGTGGCGCCTCCGAGCATGCTGACCTCGTCAATTACGAGAACCAGCTTCTGGCTCCATACCCACTTCCTCGCTTCCGAGAACGGTGGCGGTGGTTTGTTTGGGGCACGATGGGCATCCAACCCACAGGCTGAATGGATTGTCGTGCCGCCGATATGGGCAGCGGAACTCCCGGAAGTGCCGGTTATCTGGAGAAGATGTGGCTTATTCCTTGCCTCGAACATGGCTTTCAAGGCATCGATAATCCTCGATTTGCCTGTGCCACCTGGCCCGCCAATATATTGAAGATGTTGACCTGCTGAACCGGGGTCGACGGTAATCTTATCCAGAAACCGGCAGACAAGGTGCAGGGCCATGCTCTGCAAGTAGTTCAATGTAAAACTGGTTGCGACAACGTGTCCCATTTCCACGAATGTAGTCGTTGGATTGACGTCGACGAGTATTCGAGGGCCATGTTGCTCTATTATTAGGTTGGCACGTGGGTGCATGGTGGCAGAGTCAGAGTCGCAGTGACTAGCCGGGACACCGCCCACGTCCGCACCATCCGTGGAAAGTGCGGCAGCCTGGGAACCAGTCTCAATCTCATCTAGCATCCGAAGATGCAGTAGATTTTGAGCCTTGGCTGCTGCCTGAATGCCGTCTCGGTTAAGGGGTGTCTTCCCGTAGCAGTCTTGTTGGTATTGGACCAAAGGGTTCCTTTCTTCAACCGAGTTCACCGCGCACAGGTCGTCGATAAGACCTCCTAGAACTGGTGAGCCTCTCGTAACATCAGAGTCTCGCACAGCACTCTGCAGAACCTGGAGTAGAGCTGTGTAATTTTGATGTTGGTGCGCCGTTGTTGCAGGTTCCTCTCCATAGTCATCGCCGCCAAGTGCATACTCAACGTCAACTGTGTCGTCACCTTCCGATCGACTGGCCCAGAGTCTCGCGTCTCTCCGCGCATCCTCAGCCGACTTCCTCAGGAGACCGATATTCGAGACGTGAAAGCGGAGCCGGGGAGAAAGGCGAGCTTCGCAACTTGACCATATGTCGGTGATAGCGCCCTGTGTCCTGGAAAGGAAGTCTTCCCAAGGGACGAAGAGGGCCAGATGTAGCACAGAGTTTCTAGGGAGACGGTCAGAATCAGGCTGCAGGGGCACGGGGGCACGAGAGCTATTACCGCTTAATATACACTGGGTGCTCGTCCTCATGGTCGTCGCTGATGAATCCCTGGAAGATTGGTACGGCATACTCCTCGGGTCGTCGAAGCCTTTGGATCCATCCCTCATATTCGGCAGCAGACTCGTCAAGAGCAATGTGCGATTCATCTTCTGCTCGATCTTTCCGACGCACCAGATGGATCATAGACATATAGTCGTACAGGCACAAGTCCCGTAAGACACGGCCTCGGTAGGCGTAAGCGTCTAAGTTTAAAAGCGTCCGCCCACCTTCCCGCACAGGAACTGTCTCGGAGGGTTCTTGACCATCCATCAGCTCGCTGGCCTGATGGCGAAGATGTGGCCACTGCCGAAAAATTGCCCAGTATAGCGCCGTCAAGTTTAGGAAGGACCAATGCGGCACGTTGGTAAAGTCAGTGCAATAGCCAAGGAGGTGGTAGCAGACCTCCACAGCCGAGAGCTGTCGCTCGGAGAAGATGCGATTCGCAGTCCTCATTAGGAATTGGCGGCTCTCATTCATGACGGCCTCGTGCCTGTGATTGCGCTGCGAGGATTCGGTTGCGCGGCACCTCGCGCTGCCGGATTCGCGAAGCTGACGGGCGACATCGGCGGCGAGAGCAAGGCGCTTCCACATCGGCGTGTCTAATTTAGTCGCGTAGTTGGTGATGTAGTACACCATGGCTAGACCCTTGGTTCTTGTCAAGATCATCGAGACGTCGTGGTTATAGCGAAGGCCAATCGCCAATGACTTGTTATAGCGATTGACGAGCGGATGGTTACGCCTGATTCTGAGCAGGCCGTCGTCTGTGAACCCCGTCTCCTCCACGAGCTTCCAAGGCGCCTTGAACCGGCAAGCCGTTCGTCTGTGCTTGTCTGTGCCTTCTTCGACGAGTCCCTTCAGAGAGTATTTGAGACATGTGAAGGTGTGAGAGTGAACTTGGCAGCAGTGTGCGATGAAGTTGGACTCGTCGTCGAAGGCCGCGGTAAGAGTTTGGGAACTGGCCATCATCTCTGCAATGGGCTGGATCGGTTTCCTCTCCTTTCGCACCGCTTTCCCGGCATCCTCGTCTAAGCACTCGTGGAAGACGGAATCTACGTAGCGGACCACCTGGGCACGGTATGCTCCTTCGTCCGGGTTAGCCATGTCGTCTATCAGGGATGGCAACTGCACGTTGCCGTCCAGCCAGAGTAGTCCATGCAAGTGTAGACTGCCCCGCTCGTTCGTCTCCACCGTAGCGTAGTAATGGCTAATCTTTCCAAAGACGGATTCTTTCCCTGCCTTCACATACTTGTCGAAGAACAGGGATATTTCTCGGTGGAAGAAGATGGCAGAGCTGACTGGGTCCATGATGCTAAGCGCGATCTCGTCGTACCGTCCACGAAGATCCGCCAAGAGGCTCTTGGCGGCGTCGCAGTCGTGGAGCCTGTGGACAGAGAGCATCATCTTTATTGGGTTGTTGACGTCGTTGGGGTTGATGGTAATCCAAATCGCAGGCATACCAGTCCAGATGCTAAGAGCTTGGATCTTCCTTCGCATGAGCAATCTAGTTTCGTTCGACAGTGGCTGTGCATGGCCAAAGATTGACAGCTCGCGAAGCAAAAACGATACGTCGCGGTCACTCGTGGTCCCCGTCTCTCGTATCTCTGCCTCAGCCCTCTTCAGCTGGTCCGCGGTCAGGGTGAGGTGGACCTGCTCAAGCTTTGGGAAAGAATCTTTGGCCACTCGGACCATGCTGATACGGCGGTTGGAGGAGCGGAGGAGGATGTTGAACACCAAGAAACAAAAGACGGGATGTGTGGCAAAGCGGCCGCCGTGTCGTTGTAGCACGTATCTGGTCCAGTAGGCGAGCGAGTGACTTGACTGGCGACCGACAGGCTTCAGCCGTGGACTGAGGTTCGACTCCCGCAAAGCCTTCGGGCCACCCTTGCCCCAGGGAAATAGCTTAGGAAAAGTCCGAGGGAAAAAGTCCTCGTGCAGATTGTCGGCGAAGTCCGCACCGCGCTCTACCCGGATGTATGGCTGGTCTCCAGCCGTCTGGATCTGTATTGCGCACGGTTCAGGATCAGGCGCGAGATCCTGACTAGAGTTCACAACGTTGGAAAGAAACGATAGCTTATCTGCCTCCGCGAATGCGGCTGGTCCGTCAAGGGGAAACATCCCGGACGTAGACGTTTCACAGACGGTATTAACGTCGCCGTCGGTAGTAGTTGGCCCGGGAACATGAGTCTCGGCTACGAGGGGCGAGGGCTGACGCTGCTCCGTCGGTGGAGCATTGACTGCACTGTCGACATGGGAGCATTCATCTGCGGGCGGAGCGTTCATGGAGCCAAGAAGTTCATCGATGCTGGTGAGCCTATTTTCCGCCAAACCCCGGTCGGTATCAGGGACGATGTGATCTGTCTGTGTCTTCTCAAAGGTCGACGGCTCCTCCCTCTGCATGCGATCCATGATCAGGGTTGGGACGTCAGAGCCGTCGGCGTAGTGCCAGCCGTCTATCTCCGCCTGGTTAATTTCGACGTGCTCGTATAATGGATTGTTCTTTTGCAGCCATGACAGGGCGGCCCTCACTCGGGATTTGCGCACTTGGAGTAGATGTCTAACGTCTGCAGAGCCAGGTTTACTTGAGCCGCTCCAGGAGATGTGGATGTCCTCGACGGACTGCAGCAGAGGATGTGGGAGAACGGTAGCAACGAGATCCTCCACCTTGTTGGGAAAGACGACAATATGGCCTCTCACATGCGTCCGGTAACTGAGGTCCGATCGGGTCTTGTTGTCAACTGTGAACTTTGTGATGTAGCCGAAAGGGACCTGAAGGGCAATGAGCCTCTCCTCAACGGGAGAGAGGCCATCAAGCTCTTCGGGATATCGATGCTCACACCCAATGGCCATGTTATTGACCGAGCAGGCCCTGGGCAGCCGTCCAGCGTCCAAGCTGACACGACACTCGCGGCACACTTGAACTCCGGAGCCCTCGTGGGATGAAAAGCAGTCGACACAGTCCTGGGCAGACTTGGTGGCTTGCAAGAGGGAGGGTGACAAACGGGTCCTCCAATTAAACGTGGTGAGTTCTGAGGGCGCTGCCTTTCTGTAGCAGAAGGCACAGTGGCAAATCGGCAACGTCCTTTCCTCCGTAAATGCTTGGTAGAACGATCTGGCGGCGTCTACCTGAAGGGCAAGCGGAACCTCGTTGCACCAGGACCTCATGGCTGACGCCTGCTCCTTGGCACGGAAACAGGTTTCGTATTGATGTAGGGCGGACTCGACAGAGTCTTGTTGGAGCTGCACAGTTTCTCGCATCGGCCGGGGTCTTTTCGGGGATCGCTTTGGCAGCGTGGGTGGTGGAGTAGGAAGCGCTTCCTCTTCTTCCCTAGGTCGTTTTCGTGGCGGAGTGGTTGGCGGGTGCACGGGTTGGCTATTCTGGTACCGAGCCTCACGGCGGCGGGCTCGGTCTTCGGCGCGCTGGCGATCCATATCATGCAAGACACGGAGGATCTCTTCGTGGGGGACCCTGACAAGCTCTGGTCGGCGCTGGTAGGCCCTTTGCGATTCTATATCCGTCAAGGCGCGCCGAATCTCTTCGGGTGACACTGGCGCCACCTGTGGTCGGGGCATGGCGGCTACGTGGTGGACGGAATTGGTCGCGGACGGGTGCTAGGAGGGAGCAAAAGAGTGAAGGAATCTGTTAACGGCGTCCCGAGGGGCGAGGGCGCTGATGACAACTGGTCGCCACGTCTATGAATCCATCGGTGCGCTCGAACGTCTATGCTTCGGGGAACGTCAGGCAAAGCGGTGTAGAAGAGGTGGGTCAAGGCAACCCAGAAGTTGGACCCGGCCGTCGCACGCACGGCGGGACAAGCAGGAGCGAGCGCCCGGGCTCCTCCCTGCGCAAGAGGGCGTCCATTGTAGACGTCCATTACGCCTCCAGC
This sequence comes from Purpureocillium lavendulum, assembly GCA_029168975.1. Classification (NCBI taxonomy): domain Eukaryota; kingdom Fungi; phylum Ascomycota; class Sordariomycetes; order Hypocreales; family Ophiocordycipitaceae; genus Purpureocillium; species Purpureocillium lavendulum. Next base: position 106,713 of record JAQHRD010000022.1, read on the forward strand.
ACGACCTGCCTTAGAAGAAGAACAGCCTTTGCATGCAGAGGAGGTGTATATACTCGGCGGCGAGAGTGAGAGTGAGAGTGGGCGCGCGGAGCAAACGGAGGGTCGGGAGAAAGCGGTGGGGCCGGAGCGGCGGCGGCGGTCAGTGGGGTGGTCGAGGGAGGCGGTACGAGTGGTTGTGGCTGGAGGCTTCGAAGCTGAGGGATCCAGGGCGAGAAGGAAGTGGCGCGGAGTGGCTGGGAGGGCACGGACCGCTATGTGGCCCGAGTTTATGGAGGGGTCGGAAGGGAGAACCTTTCGTCTCTTCGTTCCTCAAGGCACACCGTTGTTCCATGAGCCAGGCTTCTCGAGCGGCAGCGCAAAGCGATTCGCCGGAACGCGATAGCGACAGCATGAAGACCGGTTCGACTGTCAAACAGACCACCATCTGGGTAGCAAAGTCGGCAAGTGCTGAAAGACTGGAAATGCCCGTCGACAAAGGAAGTTACGAACCAAGTCACGACCATGACGGCCACGTGGTCGACGACAACCAATACGAACCGGTCGAAGAAACCACATTGGGTACCGACGTCACTGTCAATGCTTTAGATCACGTATCAGCAGAACACCCCTTTATGCCCGCTTCGAGACGACACCTCTTCGCGAGCAGCCATGTCGACTTCAAGAGTCGGGTTAAGTGCCACCCGGAGTTCTGGTGGGACGTCATTTTGGTAATGCAAGAGAAGATTAATCCCAACCAATCCGGGATACCTGGCTCGGAGTTCAGATCTGAAGTCACCCGACTACAGCGACACGTCCGCAGACTACGTGAAAAGCGTGAGGCGGAGCGTTATGAAAGGAAGGCTCTTCGCCATGAACTCATCCGCCTACTGGAGACTGAGAAGAGGCTCGAACAGGAGAAAGAAAAGGCCGAGGCAGTCATCTGGTACCTCGAATCAGATCGTTTGCAGAGCAATGCTGCCGCGGAGAGCCATGAAAGAGAACACCCATCAGGTACCCGACCGCAAAGACTGACAACCACACCATTGAGCACGGTGGGCAGCCTGGGAGACAATCGGAAGCGATGATGGCGGTGCGAGGCAGACATGGACGCGCCGCTGGTATGGGCGCAATTTGTGCACTTCGAGCGTAGTTGCTGTTATATATCAGTGTGATACGCAACTGCAGGAGAGCATTATTTTCGTCCAGTAGCCGTCCATTGACCTTCTCAAGTTCGTGAATATACTCGGTCGCTTTGCTGAACACCTGAGAATTGCTAATTTAGCACACCTCCACGTCGGAAATGGGCGAACGCCACGTATCATGGCCTTGCTCAACTTATGTGCAGGTATTGGTCCATGTACCTCGCCGCGCTCGACTGCGGTACTGTCTTCTCTGAAATTTATAGGAATGATCCTCGAGCTGGGAACACTATCGCGCAGCGCGGCAATCTTCTCATTGACTTTGGCGCGCTACCGTCTCTCGATCACGTTCTGCGTCATGCTTTTAACGGGCACTTTCGTTCTTTCCCCGTCATCACTGCTCGCAGACGCTTTCCGTTTCTGGGTGTTCTTCCCCTCAATCGAGTGGGCAAGCTCGAGCGAAAAGCCCTGTCAATGTCAAGCCGCTCATTCACGTAGAACGTTAACAGCACTTGCTGCCTGCCATCGGTGGCGATAGCTTCAGGCAACCCAGCTTCTGCCTGCCGTGTCTCAGATGCCTGCCTCAATCGGCACAGGTATAAATCGCCGACCAAAGTCAATCATTAGATAGAAGAATCAAGAGTCTTTTGTTGTCCAGTTCGCTGGGGACCTTCTGCTCGGTCGTCAGTCAGTTATGCACACGTGCAGTGCGACAAGCCCTCTGCGTCGCTTTTGGCTGAGCCGCCGTTGGAAGCACTCTCCGGAGATTTGGCAGTCACGGCGCGAGCCTGTGTATTTCTGGCCGCAGGATGGTTCCATTGCGTCGAGGCGTCGGGGATATGTGTGATAGGCGGGTTGGTACTAGATGGAGGGCAGTTGTCAAATAATTCAGTCCGAAGGACTTTATTACAACGATAACTCCCTACCACGACAACTTGCATCGAAAAGCTCCACTCATCACGGATTGGCCAGTTGTGGTTCCACTAGTTAACTAGTTACGGCTAGCGCGCCAATCTAACACACATGTTAAGTCAGCCTACGGCTGAATCAGTACGTACCTAAGCAATCAATCAGTAATCAGCAACGCACGTGACCTGGCCTCCGACGTGTCAATATTTTGTGGCATGGGGGCACGAAACGACACGTTCGACGCGTAGAGAGGTGTGGGTCGTTGCCAAGGCGAGCTGCTAAGACACGTTAGCGGGAACAGCCATATCGCTGGGCTTACCGTGAGAATTGGGTACTCCGTCAACCATATCCATCGCTTGACGAGCGGCAGGTTTTGCTTGCCTTTTGCATGCTCGATAGCAATCGAGATACTGCCTCTGCATTGGCATGCCCGGCCAATTTGCTACCTAAACATCGGTAACACGAGAGAGGGTGAAGCGCGTGCTATCAGCAATAATAGCAAACCTAGGGAACTCAGCCAGAGGCGCAATCGCTTTGTGATCAGGGCCGGATGATCAGCTTGTCCACATGCGGTCGAGAACAAGAGCCCTTTGTGCCGTCGCTTCATCCGATTTTTGATGCCCAGCGTGCGGCGGATGCAGGCCGGGAGCTGGCCACAAGGGTTTTCTTGCCCCCTCCCTCCCCCCCCCCCCCTTCTCTCTTTTTCGGCGACGGCCGAAAGTGCCATTCTGTTCCTTGCAACCTTAGGCGCAGTCACCCTCCCGTAGACGTTTGTGTGCATTTTCAACATCATTGCGAGCGCCCCAAGCGCAGCCCTATCGTCTAGTTTTTGATGCGTAGGCCCGAACCTTTGCGCCAGCATCTAGCCGCAGCCAGATGTCCGCTTCTTACGTCGTTGCGTGGAGTCTCACGTTGCGTTCGTACTGGCCACGGCCACAAGTCCAATTTGCGCGGCTACAAGCCGCCACAGCCGCGCCCATCTACGACCCTTTCCAGGAGCTGCCTTCCCGACATGCCCTGGCCATGCTGGAGTTGGGGGAGTGTGGAAGAAAATGACCGAGATTTCGGGGGCTTACTTGTCGAGTTATTGACACATCCAACCCTACTGCTTCGTCCAGGCTGCGTTCTGCTGCGGGATGCCGCCAATCCATTGGGGATGCCGCCAATCCACCCAGGATGCCGCCAATCCACTCAGGATGCCGCCAGTTCATGCGGGATGCCGCCAATCCATTCGGGATGCCGCCAACCTGCAATCCGTTCAGGATGCCGCCAATCCAGTCGGGATGCCGCCAACCTGCAGTCCATTGGGGATTGTAACGGTCTCAACTGAGTGTGTTGACAACTAGCTGAGCGACTGCAACGAGTATCCTAAAGCTGGAGAAGAAAGGAAGAAAAAGGAGAAAACTCGGGAAAGGGGCGAGAGCTTCTGAGCGGAGCTCAGGAGCTTGAGTGGGTCCAGGTCGAGAGCGACTGCCGAGACCCCACACGGGCCCAGCCCGTTACAATACCCCCCTTCTCCTCCCCCCCTTTTGAGGGGTGTCAGCCGATTCAATCTTCCCATGGATGGCTTCATACTGTGCCAATGCCGTCGTGTCCGACAGAAATCGCACCGGTTCCCATGTTGGCCCTACCCAGCCAACCCACTTGACCAATACCTTCCATTCTCGTCCTACCTTCTTGTGTCCGCAGATCTCTTCCACCTCCCACAACTCGCCGTCGTCCGTGAGGATCGCCGGCGGGCGATAGTCGTCCGACGTCTGCGACGGCAACGGGTCGTCAGCCGCGAGCCGCAGGAGCGATACGTGAAAGACGTTGTGAACCCCAGGCGGCGTGTCGAGCCGACAAGCATGCGATCCCACCGTCTCTAGAACCGTGTACTTGCCCGCGAGCCAGTCGAGCTTCTTGGATGGCCGCTTCGACCGGATGTTACGGAGACGTAGCCATACCTTGTCTCCAGGCTTGTACTGGTCCGAGGGTTGCCTCCGCGTGTTCGCATTGTCCTCTTGGCGTTCTTGCGCCGAAGCCATCGCAGCTTGCGCCCACTCCGTTGCCTCCTGGAATCGTCTCACGATGCCTTCTGCCTTTGCCACAGGCGACTTTCCGTCCGGTCGCAGTACCTCCTTGACCTGCACCGGCTCGAGGTGGTAGCCGTGTGTGAAGAAGAATGGGCTCAGCCCTGTCGATGTCGCCATCCGATTGTTGAGCGCCATGGCGGCTGCTGGCAACAACTCGTCCCAATCATCCTGCGCGTACGTTGTGAAAATCCGTATGTACCTCTCCACCTCCTGATTGGCCCTCTCCGTCGCTCCATCCGTCTCGGGGTGCCACGCCGTTGACAACCTCTGTTTGATGCGCAGCAGCTCGCACAGCCTCTTCCACATCCTGCTGGTGAACTGCGTCCCCCGGTCCGTCACGATGGCCGCGGGGATTCCGTGGTGCTGCAGCACGTTCCGCATCAGCGCTCTTGCCGTCGTCTCCGCTGTAATATCCCTCAGCGACTCGAGGACGACGCTCTTGGAAAGCCGGTCTGTGAGGACCATCATGTTTGTGGAGCCGTTGGACTTGGTCGGCGGCAGGTCCGTCACGAAGTCGATTGACAGTTCCGACCAGATGCGCTCTGGGACCGGCAGCGGCTTGAGGAGGCCCCGCCGCTTCTCCCTCCAGACGTTGCTACGGCCGCACACGTCGCAGTTTCGCACAAACTGGCGTGCGTCCGCGTCGAGTCCGGGCCAGTAGAATCGCCTAGCAAGAAGGGACTTCAGCATGTCGCGTCCTGGGTGTCCGGCAAGCGCCGAGTCGTGCGTCTCCTGCATAAGCCTCGTGCGCAATGGTTCGTGGTTCGGCACCCAGATGCGTTCCCGCCAGCAGAGTCGCTGCCCCGCATCGATCGAGCACTCCGACAGCATCACGGGCAGACCCCATTGCGACGGCAGTCGTCTCTCGCCATCCTGCACCGCCCTCCGGATAAGCCAATACCGGTTGTGCTGCTTCAAGCCTTCCTTCCATAGTTCCTGTAGCTCTGGCTCGGTGAACGGGTTCTCGACCAACTCGTCCTGTTCCGTTGTTTCGTCTCCCGGCTGGTCCGCGTCTCCTTTGGAGACGTAACCACTCTTGACCCTTGTCACTAAGCCGCCTCCCTTGGCTGGCATGAGTAACTGTATGTGTCGCCGTCGCAGGCGCTCATCGTCTGCACTGTGCGGCATGTCCTGTTCTCGTCGCGACAGCGCATCCGGCACCGCCGCATCCTTGCCCGGCCGGTGCACGATCGTGAAGTTGTACCGCGACAGCGTCTCCGCCCACCGCGCCTGCCGCTCGCTCAAAGGCTGCTTCCTGGTGAAGTACCGCAGGTTGAGGTGGTCCGTCAGGACGGTGAAGGATTCCACGCTCCTCAGCTCGGCATCCCAGTGCTGCAGACAGCGCATGATCGCCAGCAGTTCCTTGTCGTGAATCGGGTAATTGCACTCCGCCGGTGCGCATTTCTTCGAGAAAAAGGCCACCGGTCGCATGAGGCCATCGTCTCCTTTCTGAGACAGGGCACCACCCGTGACGTACCCGGACGAGTCTGTCTCGACGATTGTTTCCCTGTCCGGGTCCCACTGCGCCAATACCGGCGCGCTGATGAGCCGTGCCTTGAGCTCGTCGAACGCGGCCTGACATTCGCTCGACCACGCGAATGCAGCATCCTTTTTCGTCAGTGCCGTCAGCGGCGATGCTATATTGGAGAATTTGGGGATGAATTGCCGGTAGTAATTCGCGAACCCCAGAAAGCTCCGGACTGCCCTCGCCGACCGTGGTGCTTCCCATTCCTGAATGGCCCGCACCTTCTCCGGATCCACCCGGATGCCCTTCCCGGCTTCGACGATGAAGCCCAAGTACTTGACACTCGTCGTCTCGAACTCGCACTTGTCGATGTCAATCTGCAAACCGGCGTCGCGCAGCCGCGCCAGCACCTGCTTGACCTTCTTTCTGTGATCCGCCAGCGATCCACTCGAGTAGATGAGGATGTCGTCGATATATGCTGAACAGAACTCGTCGAGAAACTCGCGCAGCGTGTGGTTGATGTAGCGCTGGAAGGTGGCGGGTGCGCCCGTCAGACCGAACGGCGTCACTAGCCATTCGTAGAGCCCGTATCGCGTGCGGAAGGCCGTCTTCCACTCGTCTCCCTCCGCGACCCGCACTTTGTGGAACGCGGCAATGACGTCCAGTTTCGTGAGCCACTTCGCCTTCGACAGTGACCGCAGTGTCTCTTCAATCAGCGGCAGCGGGTAGCGATCCTTCTTGGTGATTGCGTTGAGTCCGCGGTAGTCTACGCAGAAGCGCAACCCGCCGCCCGGCTTGCGGACGAACAGCACCGGCGCGGACGCGGGCGAACTGCTCGCGCGGATGAATCCCTTGTCTAGCAGCTCGGTGAGCGTCCGGCGCAGGACGATCAGCTCTTCCCGCGACATGCCGTAGAGCGGCCCCCATGGTGCATCCCTTTCCCGCCCGTCCGCATCCGTCTCCAGGACGATCCGATGGTCAGACCCTGGTCGATGCGGAGGTAGGCGATCCGCCTCGTCGCGGTCGAAGACCGACAAGTACTCGTGATAGTGCGTCGGCAGTTTCTCCCTGGCATCGGTCCTCTTCTTCGGCGCAAGCGCTTTCTCGATGTCCGCCATGCTGGCCGAGAAGACGCGCAGTCCGCGCTGATCCCGCTTCCCTTCCTTCTCATTCTCCTTCCTTGCTCGCCGGACAAGTCCCGCAAACGTCGCTGCTGACTGTCCAGATAGTTCGTACCGCTCGGTGCGGTTGGGATCTCTCTCTTTGACCCAATGGTCCTGCGAGCCGATGTGCAGCAAACCCTTGGAGGGGTACAGCGTCACGTCTTCCTGGTTCATCCAAGTTCGTCCGAGGATGACTTCATCATCCTGCCCGGGAATGATGTAGAAGAAGACTCGATTCTTGCGGTACCCATCGATGTCAATATCGGCATAGGTCACGCCCCGGATAGCACCATAGAGCGACGTGCTGATTTGGTCCAGGGTTCGTGGCCTGATCGGAATACGCGGCAGGCGCAGTTTGCGGACGAAAGTTTCGTTGACCGTTCCGTAGCATAGACAGCCGCAGTCAATAAAGACCTTGGAATAATATTCTCGGTTGATCCCTATGTTTGCATACATCGGGGGGCTGTCCATTTTGTCCTCAAACTGCTTCCACTCTATCAGAGCCTGCTGGTGCTCCTGGCGGCGATTTTCGCCAGGAGCTACTTGTTTTCCGACCCATCGTCTGAGGCAGTCTCGTATTGACTGTCCGTCTCGTCGTCTTGCTCTCGTCTGTCCCTGTCCCGGGGTTCGACCTTTGCTGCCTTGGTCCGCTGCTGTGGGTGTTCCGCCTTCCCTACCGGCCGCTCTGACCTTTCGCCCAGCTGCTCTCTTGGTCTGCGCGTGCCATACGCGGCTACGTGTCCCGCCCGGTCGCAGCGAAAACATCTGCGTTCTTCCTTGGCCCAGTGGACACCGCTCTTCCGTTCCTGAGTTCCACGGCTGCCATGCTTTCCGACCTTTGTAGGCTCCCAGTCCATTCGGTCGGGGCTTGGACGTTCGACACTGCGTTCAGACTTGGTCTGTCGGCGGGCGGGGCTCCAGTTGCGTTGTTGCCTTTGTCCGTTTACCTGCTTCCGGCTGTGGAAGTGTAGGTCTTCGAGGTTTGCCCCAAGATTTTGCAAGGCATTGACGAACCCCGGATACTCCTTGGGCAAATTGAGTTGGCCTGCCAAGTGGGTACGAAGTTCCTGGTTGATGACACGCTTGAGTGAGTTTATCCGCACAGAGTCCCCCCAACTAGCTCCACCGCTGTCTGCAAGCTCTCTTTCGAACTTCGGCAAGAAAGACGCGAAGCTTTCTTTGTCACCTTGCCTCATCGCTTCTAGTCGGGCGAGGGCCCGTTGCTCGACGTTTGGATCCCCGTAACACCCGGTGAGGTACTGCATGAATTGACTCGGGTCAAACCGTCCATCTGGCCCGCCTTTCTCGAAAAAGGCAGCTGCCATCGCTTGCGGCGTTTGGTCTAGCCTAGCGTAAATATACGCAAATTGGTCCGGTGGTCCACCTAAGGCAAGTCCGTCGGCACGCAACTTGCTCTGCATCTCTAGCTGCCAAGCTCGGAACTTTCGTCTGCTTCCATCAAAACGCTGGGGGTCAGGCAGTGTAGGTTTCCTCTTGGCCGGCGCCATCTCTCGCGGAATGCTGCATCTAGGCTCCGGCTCGGTGATCGTCGGGGCTGGTGGATGTGGCGTCGCTGCTGGCGTCGCTATGGCAGACTGTATGGCGCGGATTTGCGATCTCGTCTCTTCGCGATCCATTTCTCGCTCCGCACGAAGGGCCTGCTGGCTCGCTTGCATGCTCTGTAGCTGTTCTGACATCTGACTCATCATCTGCATCAACATCTGAGAGGTGCGCCCCGGCGAGTCTTCGTCCCGGTTATTCGCCTCCATTGTGGAAGCTCCTCGTCTCGATCGTCCGTATCGGTCCGTCTCGGGTGGGCCGTCCGTTATCCCTTCTTGGGATCTTCCGCTACTCGCTATTCGAATGAGGATCTAGCGGGAATCCAATACCGTACTGCTTCCAAGCAGCGGTCTTCTGCTACTCGTAATCCGTACGAGGTCCTGGCAGGCATCCAATGCTCAATTGCCACCCGGGCGAGAGCCTTCTGCTGCCCGTTGTTTTGATGGGGTCTTCGCAGGAACCAAATACTCAATTGCTATCCGAGCAAGAGTCTTCCGCCAGCTGTCGCAGGTGGCGGGCTCTCGGGCTAGCCGTGGCTACCCTCCCTTTGCTGGTCCGTACCGAACAGACCCAGCCTTCTGCTCTACCGGCTTGCACACACAGCAAGCCGAGCAGAAACCCAACCAATTGACCTCGATCAAATGGTCCTTGCCTCGAAAGGCACTCTCCTGCGCCCGGGCTACACACGAGGGCGTGCCGGCACTGCTATCCCCCGTCGCTCGAGGGACTTCGCAGCTTCTGACCAATTGATCGAGATCAATGGCGCGCGATTGGAAAGGAGCTTTAGGATAATGTAACGGTCTCAACTGAGTGTGTTGACAACTAGCTGAGCGACTGCAACGAGTATCCTAAAGCTGGAGAAGAAAGGAAGAAAAAGGAGAAAACTCGGGAAAGGGGCGAGAGCTTCTGAGCGGAGCTCAGGAGCTTGAGTGGGTCCAGGTCGAGAGCGACTGCCGAGACCCCACACGGGCCCAGCCCGTTACAGTGCCAGATTCCCGACTAGTGACTAACGCGTTCAATGGACCAGAGTACGGCTACAGCTGCCATTACAACCGCGAAATCAAGAAGAGGGGCCCACGCCCCAGGCCAAGGTTCGCCTCGCACTGTTGCCATGCAAGGTTTCTGCCGCTCAAATGCGAATTAATAGCAGCCGGCGAGACGAAAGCCAAAAGTCGCGACAGTTGAGGCGAGAAGCGCTGGAAGCGAGAGTCAAACCAGCTGTTGAAACTTTATTGAACTCGCAGAGCGCCCCGTCTAACTACAGGTCCTCTGTCTGCCACGAACATGAGGACGATGACGGTACTCAACGGCCACCAGGCGACACAGTCAGTTCCAGTGCTCCACAGGCTGCGGTCATTTTGACTCCTACGTTGCAAGAATCTGATGATCTGCAATCGCCATCGCCGCCTCTTCCGACTGATTCCCTCACGATTGCCCCTCGAGCAGACTCGGCATCCGTCGCAACGGATGCCGGGGGTGGTCAGCCCCAAGTCTTCATCTCTGATGATAGCGCGTACTCAACAGCAGGCCATGAAACTGGGCTGAATGAGTTAGGTGAACATCGCCCGTACTGTGCCTCGATTCTATCATGCACAAGCAATGACAAGATGGCTGAGTCTGCTCCCAAAGCCACCACGGACACAGACAGCTTGCTCCCTGACGAACAACAGCCAGAATCGACATATGCGGCTTGCTACAAGTGTCTCTGGCCAGTCCTACCATTTATACGCAACATCATGTCCTCATCCGTGGCGTCGGAGCTCATCGACGTTTTCCTGACAGAACCAGGGAGCTCTCTTTTCTGTGGCTCGTCGCCGTATATACTAACGACAGTCTTCCGGAAGAAGTCCGTGTTGCATCCAACATCGCCAAGACGAACTTCGCCAGCGCTTCTGGCTGCGATTCTGTGGTGTGTGGCACAGACTGCAGATGTGATGGTGCTGCATGTCCCGGGAACCAGGGCTAGGATAGTGGACGACTTGTACAGGCTTACTACGTCTCTCGTGTCCGAGCGGGATCCGGACAGGTGGAGACGAACACATGGTATGTGGTTCTCACCGTGTCTGCACACAACGTTAGCACTAACTCTTGACAGGAGGACTGCGGGTCGAAGACGACCATTCCAGTCTCGACGACACCACCCCAAGAGCTTATGTCAATACGACACCCGCTAATGAACCAGTCGGGGACGTCGACGACGTTCTTACATATATCCTTCTCTCCATCGCAATCTTGGGTAGCGACTTCAAGTCTGACTGCTCCAAATGGTGGTCCAAGGCTGTCAGGCTGGCCATCACACTAAGGCTTAACCGCCAAGAGGCTCAATGCTCCGCGACTGTCGTGCCCTGCGCTGACCCAGCCTGCTCTGGTCACCGACGCCCGATAGATGAATCGATATTGGGTGTTGAGCGGCAGGAGGAACGACGGCGGGTGTTCTGGCTCCTGTACAGCCTTGATCGACATCTAAGCTTGTCGTTTAACACAGTTCTCTCGATTCCCGACTCGTACTGCGAGGTGTATGGTATGTGGTTGGACACAACCGTTGTGGTGATCCGCGTTGACACAGTATATTAGAACCCCTGCCAGATCTGGTGTGGGAGAATCTCGACACGATCGTGCAAACCGAGATGCCTGCGCGTACGCTTAGCCCGCCGGTACTTGCTACTGGCTCTAGCTTCTTCGAGTTTTTTTTTTTGCCTTTAATGGCAATCCTTGGCGATATCATCGAAGTCCATCACCGGCGGAGACACCCTAGACTTGGGACACAAGACGACTCACTCTCTGTTGAGGCTATTCAGAATCTCTTGGACAGCTTTGAGCTGAGTCTGAATACTGTTTCGCACTCTCCAGGTGCCATAACTGGTCGGTCTCCAAGTCGAACGCATCAACGCTCCACGCCTGGGAGCCCTGCTCATTCCGAGGACGACTGTACACCATGCGACAACGCCTGCGATCAAACGCGTGCGCGGCTCGTCACAGCATACAGTACCCATATATTGCACGTATTGCATATCCTTCTCTACGGCAAGTGGGATGCCATAGCGATGCTCGAGGATGACGACGACTGGATCACGTCGGAGCGATTCCCGCAATGCACTTCACACGCCATCGCCGCTTCACAGTCCCTGTCCACGATCTTGGCCATTGACCCGGAGCTTGCCTTCATGTCGTATCTATTCGGCATATACCTACTCCAGGGGAGCTTCATCTTTTTGCTATTTGCGGATCGCTTGCCGCAGCTTGGTCCCAACGAGTCGGTTCAGCAAGCCTGCGAGAATATCATTAGGGCGCACGAGGTATGCGTGGTGACATTGAGCACCGAGTTTCAGGTATGACGCGTCACCGAGAGAGGCTAAGCCCCCGATGAGTTGACAGTGACGACATTGTCTAGAGGAACTTCCGCAAAATTGTGCGGTCGATATTATACCGCGTTCAGAGGCCAGGGCTAGTGGACTGGGAAGCGCACGCGGCGAGAATGGCACTGTCATTGTATAGGTGGACGAGGGGAGGGAGAGGGCTTGCGCTGTGATATTCCGACACCAAATTTTTCCTCAAGTCGGCCCTTTGGCAGCACCGGCCTCCCGATAGGCCGAGTGCACGCTATTTCGATAGACTTAATGAGCCCATAACAGAGGGATTTCCGTGTCTATTTGCAGGGGCTTATCACTATTCCCGTTGTGAAGCCCAGCGCGCGTTTTTGCCACTAACGGTACCAGAGGTGGCTTGCATTGTTAGAGAGATGCATACGAGCCTGCCTGGGTAGTTGAGAAGGCATTCAAGTCGAGCCAGATATCGACATCGTGCTGCTTAGACTAATATCTCGCGAGCTGGCACCAACATAGATTCGGAACTCCCCGCTAGGCAAGATCCACTTCTGAGATGTTACAGCCCAGTAACTCAGATCCTATCCTTACGGCGCATCTGGAATGTAACATTTCCCTGGTAGCCCGCATTGAGCTTAATCTTTTGAAACCCACGAAGTTGTTTCGGTGGCGTAGGTGGCGCGGGTGAGGGCAGGCCGACATAGAGTTGGGCAATTTCGGCACCAGCGACAGGCCCCGTGTTGCGTATCGTGGCAGTCACACTTACAACGATATCGTAAAGGCCAGTCTCGCAACCAACCTTTTTTGCAGTTCAAAAGGTCAGCCTGCATCGCTGCCTAATGATGCGAGGGTTCAGATGGCCCACACTGTTGTATTGAACTACGCCAGCGGATAGGATTCATAGCATGGCGGGTCGGGCCGAGCGGATCCCGGGCTCCAGGTGGCAACCAGCCACGAACGTGCTGCGTGTAAGGCGCATAAATACGGCGAAACAGAGAGTGAAGAACGGGAGGCGATCGGATGCAATTGTTGGTCTCTGGCCCTCTTCCTTCTCAGAAGAAAGAGGGACCCCTTTTCTATCCAGCAGTCCCAAGTGTTCCGGGTAAGCTTTTATCCAACGCGACTCATTTGGTACATCAGCCTCTCGGCCTTTCCCCAAGTCTTCCGCATACTCGGATAAGCCTCTATCCAACACGACTCAGGTTCATGGGCGCGTGACACTGCGGTTGTCCTTGCCTGATGGAGCTGCCCCGCAGAGTCGTGTCAATGGAGTATTGGGCGTAATGCAGACGTGGTCGCGAACAGATGTCGACGGCGCAGGAGGTCACCCACCGCGAGGGCACGTGGCTAAGTGGAAGGTTGGAGATGGAGGCTGGAAGGCAGCTGCGAATGCTGGCTGAACAGATTGACATGGCGGCTCTTCGCAGGGAACCGTCTGCTTCTATCACGCCAGCATTCAAGTACGGAACGGGTGTTTGAACATACTTCCATGCTATGTCTTGCGATGTGCTCGTTGCAATGGCAATGCTCCAGGAACGTACATCCTCTTCCAAATTCATTGCCGATTGGGGCCACCAAAGAGACGTTGGTTCCAAGACCTGCTTTGTTACCCTCACCATATCCAGAGGGAATGCCATCCAGACCAAGACCTTACGCTTGGGTAACACAGGTGCTGAAGATGGGAGTACCACCACCGCTGGGTTAGTCCCAACACAGCAAATCAACCCAAAGGGTGCCCTCCAAAGCTCGAGAAACGACCAAGTCGCCATTCTCGTGGGCGTCCTTCTTGGCGTATGTTTTGTAGCAGTGCTGGATAGACACGCCATGAAACTGAAACTGGGGTGAGTTTCAGTTTCATAAACCGGGACAACGGTATAGTTTCAGTTTCATATGAACCAGTTTCAGTTTCATATGAAACAATATTCTGATGCAGATTGAAGCTCGCAGTAGGTATACACTGTGTTTCCTGATAGCCCTAGGGCGTTGGCATTGCCTGCTCTTTACCTATACTGTAAATCCCCAGCTTCAACATCACTTTTCGGCCCCTTGTCCGCTTCTATATCTTCTTGGAGTATCCTCACAGCCGCATCAATATCCTTCGCAGCTCTGAACACACCGGCAAGAAGTGGCCTGGTCTTGCCCTTTGGAACACTAATCCAGCTCTTGATGCACTCGCATGCTTCTACCATTTTCGCAGACATACTGCTTCTATCCCACGTGACCTGACGTCTTGCGCCGGAGAAAATTCGCTCTGCCTCTGTGGACATTGGTGGGATACAGAATACGTCAATAGCCATACGGGAGAGGAGCGGGAAATTCGCCTGCTGGGTCGGTTCAAGCCACCACTGCAGCGCCGTTTGTTGTCCAATGCCGACCGGTGAGCCCTGCGAGGAATGGTCAACATCCGGCCACTTGAATGCTTCAAGCCAACCTACATAGATAAAGCGGTCAAATTCATCCTTCACCTCGCTCGCTGAGCTGTAAACCTTTCTCCTCCAGCGATCAAACTCATCGAGTTCTTGCACGCTCTCCTGTTGGTTCTCCAGGAGTTGGTAGCTCTTGTACTCTGTCGACCAAATCTGCTTTACAGCCTTCACGGCATTGCTAACCCAGGCCGGATTTCTCTTCCACTGCTCACTTAGATAGCTCTTCCGGAGTGCTGGATGGAGGAGAATGCCGGCCACGTACACGGGGGCTTGTTCGGTAAGCTGGTAATACTTCTCGAACTTTAGCCAAGCCACATGGAAGCGCGCGTAGAAGCGCGGGTTGCTGATCGCCCGACTTTGAGTCTGTATGAAGTGGTGATGGAGGAAATCCATGTGCGATAGGACTTCGTCGAGCGTATTCTCTCGGCCTTGGCGTACCGAGATCTGGTGGAACACCTGTAAAAACGCGTGAATCTCTCTGAGCTCGTTCCAGTCGTTGTGGTCTAGCGCGTCTTTTTCCACTTTGGCATGATGCTCTTGGATCCAGTCCATGAACTTGGCCCGCCTCTCGATAGCCACGTCAATGAGGCGAAACCATGAGTTCCAACGTGTATCGTTGTCTCTCGGCAAGGCTCTGCCAATCTTGGCCTTGAAGTCGTTGTGAATGCTGCTAGAGCTTCTCGAATATATGCACAAGTTGTGGAGCTTGCCCAGGACCTTGAACTCCCGCCACTCCTCTGTAGCTTGTGCTTTCGTAACTTTAGCCCTTGCTGTCTCCGATTGCCTGCACAGCCGCTCATATGCCTCGTCAATCCCCTCTTGTTCATCCTCTTGGATCTTCTTTGCCTTGCTCCGAGAAAGGAAAGCTTGAACGATGAGGTTCATGATGTGGCCACTGCAGCGTAGCCTCCTGGCAACCGGGTCTAAGCCCTCAATGCCCTTTGCAATATCTTCCAGCATAGTATCGTTAGCTTCGTGATTATCCGTCGTGAAGTAGCCAACTTTTTCGCTGAGCTCGTATTCTTCGACTACTTCTAGGAAAACCTTGGCTTGCAGCTCCCCGCTGTGGCTGCCTTTGAACTCGCGCAATGACAACAACGCTTGGGCAACTTCTCTTGTCTCCGCATCGACAAAATGGGCCACAATTGCCTGGTATGCCGCCTTCTGTTCCGATGAGGTCCACATGTCGATGGTGAAGTGGACCATTGATGAAAGAGAATTATGAAGCTTCTCAACAAGGCCATGTTTGTGTAGGGCGAAGGTGTTTTCGAGAAGCTTCGGGACCGCTCTGCGGCTGCGTAGGAGGACGTCCCGAGCCATGTAGTTGCAGGAGAGTATAACGGCATGAAACTCGGGGTATTCGATGAATGTGTGGGCGATGTTGCGAACCGCAAGAAGCCTGGCGAGTGCTTCCTCGAATGCAGGAATGTTAACAGCGTTTACCAGGTGCTTTTCTTCATCAAGGTCCCGATAGGCCTGACGTTCCTCCTGCCTTCCAAACATATCCGTAATGGTGCCATGCTGCTGTTTCTTTAGATCTGACCCTTCGACCTGCTCTACAACTCGGATACCATGAAAGTCACGTAGGTGCTTGCGGGCTCGGCTCAGATTTGTTGTTACGGAGTTGGGCTTTTTCGAGGAGTCGCAGTGCTTGCAGTACCAGATTTCGTGGTATGAGCTATCTCGAGCTTTCTCTCCTCTCTCTCTGTTGGGGTCACGCGCCTCGTTCCAAGTCCTTGTATTTGTGCGGCCCTTAACTTTAGCGCGCTTGTCGGCTCGATCAGGGGGACGGTAATCCAATGTGCGCTTCAAGGGAACTGGTGAGTCAGGTGAAGCAGGTGCCAAGGGTTCATCAGAAGGCTCTGATGAGAGCAAGGGAGCAGGCGAAGCTGATGACATAATTACGTTTGGCAAGATTCCAACTGAGCTGAAGGCATTTGGTTTGCGACGTTTCTTCGTTAAGTATTAAGATATCTGGGATTACACGGCAAGATATGAAACCATATGAAACCGACTGAAACATATGAAACTCGGAGAGTTACAGTTTCATATGAACCCGCGTCCAGTGGCTGTTTCAGTTTCATATGAAACTGTATGAAACTACACGCGTGGCTATCCAGCACTGTTTTGTAGGACTCGGGAGCGCTTGGATGTGCTGGCGTGGGAGACCACGTCCTCGAGGCAGACCTGGGGCCCCTGGTCCTGCTGGTCGTCAAGGTGAGCCTGGACGACAAGGCGGACCCGGGCCGCCGGGTCATGATGGTCGCGATGGACGCGACGGCCGTCATGGCACGGACGGGCAGGATGGTAGGGACGGTCGGCCTGGACAAGACGGGCCGCGTGGACCACCAGGTCAACAAGGTCCTCAAGGAGATCGTGGTGTTGGATGCAAGGTCCTCGGGGTCCTGCGGGTCCACAAGGGCTCCGCGGCATCCAAGGGCCGCCTGGGGATCCGGGTCCGCCAGGAGAAACAGGGCAATGTGCTGATGGACATGAATGGGAACAGGTGGTCCTTGGCATTCGGCGGGTGTAGATAGCTTGTGCTCACGCGGAGCTGGGAAAGTAGTAATGATTCGACGCGCCTAATACTCTGTCAGCGACCCTCCCTCAGTCATGGCTCACCGGGGCTTCACCCGCGTGTCCTTGGACGGAAGACCATGCCAATGCAGAAGATATTGGCGCGATCAATGTAGTTCCTGGAACAACGCCAGGGGCATCAACATGGGGATGCCGGAGTCCATGTGCAGGGACTTAGCTGCAAGAGAATTTTGTGGTTGTGGCATGAGCTACTCGACCAAGTAGTAGCTGGTTATGATTTCATTCCATGGGGTAAAGGGAGACGCCGTTCGATGAATGCAAGAGCATGGTAGTCCCCCATTCTTACAACATCGGCGGTGTTGCTACTTCACCATCCTCGATGGACGATGTCGCTCGGCACGGACGCACAACTGACACGAAAAACTCTTGACTCTTTAATCTAGTCATTGAATTGAGGTTGGTAAGTTATACCTGTACCAATTGAAGCCGTAGCGCTTGAATCAGTAGGCATCTGAGATATGGCAGGGCAGAAGCCGAGTTGCCTGAAGTTATCACCGCCGTTGGTAAGCAACATTGCTAAAATGATCTACACCTTCTTTTTCGGGCGGCGTGACGAGTGTCGCTCCTGGATGACTCCGTACGGCCACGGCGTGGCCGCGAACAGGTCGAAAGGGACGACATGGAAATACCGTTAAGCTGAAGGCTGGTTGGTCCGTAACAATACGGTGTGGACCCGGAGACCGGGGTAATATCCCGCCGGATGGTACCTCGAAGGTCGCGGACTAGGTACCGACCGTCCGTCCGCCTTCGCGTTCTCCGCAAGTCGTTGCGTTGTAGCGGGTCGACCGTTCGGAGGGAGGCCGAAAGGACGAAGTCCAGGCAACTCTCACCAAACGACCTAGACCCACGAAAAAATATGGCACATGATCAGGGTAAGCCGTGAAGTGTGTCTTGAGTGCGTTCAGGATTCACCGAGCAACGACACTGCCATGAGAAGCGTTGCAGCACAGGCTATGTCTCAGACACGCGCGAGTCAAGCAACTCTAAGAGGCGCGTGACAAAACGAGTCGGAATTGCGCACATATTGCACAGACAATTTCTCGTCGCAGCAGCGCCTTTTGGGCTATCGAGCGGCCATGGGCTCAGACGCTACAAGGTGCTGGCTGAATCAGCCACCAAAATGCCCCTGTAGATATGCTATTGATGTGCCTCGCAATGTCAAGCTTAATGGCGGGCCGTGGCATCATATGCCGGCCGCGGGTTTTCTCCAAGCTAAAGCTCGTAATTCTTGGCCATTGGCTGCTCCCCCGCAAGTGTCGCGTTCGGTGGTCACAATATGTGCCAATTCGGGTGTGTGTGTATTGTGTGTCTCCGTGTAAGCCACACTGCCTGTCCATTGACTTCCAGTCCATGCAATCACCTGAATCCATATCCTTGTACCGGGTTCACCCCCTTTGTGCAACCTCACTCCCTGACAGCAAGTTGACCCCTCTAGCCGCCATCAATATTCACACTGTAGGTGTCTGTCAGACTTGAGGTGTGGGAACCTGCATAAATGCGTCACGGTCGAAAGCAATGGGCGTGTAGGAAATTGCCCAAGTGTATGATCGTGATCCGTTCTGCTCATTCTCTTTCCACTTTCTCGTCCCGTTTTCCTCGTGTGGACTGCCGAGACATGCAGCTCGCGACACGCCCAGTACGCATCTATCCGGTACGACTTGAGTTATGCACATCCGGTTGTCCAACAGTTTCCTACTCCTTCCTTCCTTCTCCTCCTCACTAACTTTAGGATACTTTTCTTGCGTCTCTTGCGGCGACTTCCCGGAGACTAGGCTTTTTCCGTCCTCCAAGGTGCAGTGTCGCAGTCCAGAGAGCGGTGTTTGTCCGAGCTGCACCAGTGGCAGAGATTGGTTTTGTGCAATAGGCTTTCCGTGCTGCTCTCTCTGCATCCGTTTTGGGCCTACGACCCGACGCGACGTCTTCTGGCCCCCACGCGGTGGCGCTCAAGTCCATGGCGTCCCCGTCGTCGGCAGGTGTCATCGGCTGCGTCGCGGTTGGTGGGTTCGAGCGGCCACTGTGTTTGACAGAGCCACCGACGGTTTTCTTGAAGTAATTGGCGTCGAGCTGGCGGCATTCGCTGTCGCAGGTACGGACAAGGTCCATGAATTGAATGAGTTCAGTAGGCGTGTCCTTGCGCTTGGTGAGGGAAAGCCTCCAAGTGATGTCGTCATGCAGGGCGCGTCGGAGGTGAGCAATGAGGGCCTCACTGTCCCACTCAGTGAGCTTGGCGATGGCGTACCATTCAGGGAGGAATATCGTAAGGGGCCTACGGCCTTGCTTCATCTCAAAGATCTTGCGCTGGGCGGTGGCTTTCGCGTCGATGGCTCCGAAGGTTGATAGTAGGACGGCTTTAATGGCGTTGACGCTGTCGAAATGGACCACGCCGTTTAATGATATAGCTGACCTGGTCGTGCGCTTTGCCCTTCAGGCACGAGACTGTGTATCCCATGCGTTGGTGTTCTGAGTTCCACCAGTCCTTGTTCATTTCGAGCTTCAAGTCGAGTTGCTGGAGGAAGTTCGGCAGGAGAGAAGGGTCTTCGTCGCGCGAAATGTGTCGGTCGTGTTTCCCCAGCCCATTGGCAACGCCAAGGTCGATGGTGAAGGATAGGAAGAAGGCGACGACCCAGGCTAATACCATCACTTGTCGTCCCAGGTGACATTCCGAACAACAAAGTAGCGGCAAATGATGCGAGCACCGACCAAGATGGATGCGAGGACGAGCGTTGCAGTGGTGACGGCGAACACGACAGGCCCGCGGTCTGGGACACTCCTGTTCATACTGACGACTTCTGTGGCCACTTGCTGTGTAGAGTTTACGCACAAATGCAGAGCACGGGCGCCATGATAGCAAGCTCCGATCTCGTATCCGTGATCGAGAGGAGAGCCGCACGTGCTGGAGTGGGTCGCAAGTCGCGCGAGGGTGCTGAGAGTATGTGTGATTGAATGAGCGTTGCGTGGAAGGGAAAGCGTTGCGTGGAAGGGAAAGCGTTGCGTGGAAGGGAAAGCGTTGCGGTGCCTGGGAAAGAAAGTGGGTCCAAGCCACCTTGTTGATCCTAGCCCGTGGCTCGAGAGCTTCGGCGGCTGGCAAGTGCCTGCATGCTGACCAAGTCCCAGTGCGTGACATGGCCCTATGTTACCCCGAGGGCACTGATGTTGACGACCTGTCAGACGAAGCACACGGGTGAGGAACACCCGCGGAGGAACACCCGCACTTGCTACCATTCAAGGCTAATGAATACACAAGGTCATGCATGAATGGTGAGGCACCAAGTCTGACGTCCGGTACGACCCGTGTGGCAACTCTCATCTCGCCTGTGGGCTGTCATGTTCACATGGTGTCGCACTGCACGTGTGCATAACTGACTGACGACCGGGCAGAAGGTCCCCAGTGAATTTGGGCAACAAAAGACTCTTGATTCTTCTATCTAATGATTGACTTTAGTCGGTGATTTATACCCGTCCTGATTGAGGCAGGCACCTGAGACAAGGCAGGCAGAAGCTGGGTTGCCTGAAGCTATCGCCACCGGTGGTAGGCAGCAGTGCTGTTAACGGTCTACGTGAATGAGCGGCTTGATATTGACATACCCCCCCAGGTTGAACTTGTTCAAACTGTAAATCCAAGAGAAGTCAAGGAGTGAGAGAGCGTGTTCTGCGACCTTAGTCGCTATCTGATTCATTCTGCGTTTCAAGGACACTCTGAATGTCAACGAGAGCAAGTTGTTCAACGAATCGCTTGAACTTTTGGTCTGGCAAGACCTTTGTGAGTCCGTCCGCGACCATCTCCGTGGTCGGCGTATATGAGACCTGAAATTGGTTCTGCTGATATGCCTGTCTTGCCCAGCAATTGTGGACATCAACATGCTTGAGCTGTGTTTTCAGCCGAGGTAGATCGGCCGTAACGAGCCTGATCGTTTGTTGGTTGTCGCATTCGATTTGAAGTGGATGATCCAGCTTCAGATTGATCTGTTGAAACAGACGTTGCATAGCTATGGCTTCCTTGGCCGTGCTTGTGAAAGCTAGCAGTTCGGCTTCGGTGGACGAGGTTGTAACTGTGGCCTGCTTGCTGGCCTTCCAACTGACTGGTCCGCCAAACAACGTGATGACATATCCTTGCGACGACTTTCGAGTTTCAGAATCATCCGCAAAGGCAGCGTCTGACGCGACGCGAATTTCTCGTGGAATGCTACTGTGGTTGACCTTGACCATATCCGTGGACCTGTTGCCGTTGAATTGGATAGCGAGGTAACGGGTTGACCAAAGGTATTCCATTAGTCGATCTGCTAAGTGATCATGCCTTTCGGATGGGTTGAGCAGATGTTCTGCCAGTTTCGAGATCGGCTTGGCGATGTCGGGACGTGTGATAACCGCGACATAGTTGACGGAGCCGACTTTCTGCTGATAGCGGTGGACCTGATTCGGCGTTGACTGGTCCTCCCGAGGTTGGAGTTTATTTGAGGGGAATAGATTACCCTTAAAGTGATCGCGCTTGGCGATTCCGTATTGGTTGGCGATATTGTCGATGTATGAGTCCTGGCAGAGCCACAGCTTGCGAGCTGTCCTGTCTCTGAGGATTCGTATTCCTAGGAACCACTTGAGTTCGCCTAGGTCTTTCATTTCGTACTGGGCTTTGAGCTTGACGATGAATTCATCGGCGGCACGCTGATGCTTCGCGCGGTGCAGCAGGACGATGTCGTCAACGAAGAAGAAGACGGTGAGCCAATTGTTAGTGAAGAGACATGGCTCCTCCTGGCTCTGTCTGAGACCAAGCTTCTCAAAAGCTGCGGTCAAATCTTTCTGCCATAGCAGAGGTGAGCGTCTGAGTCCGTACAATGCTCGTAGCAATTTGAGAACCCATCCGCGGCGACGGTAGCCGTCCGGGAATTGTACGTAGACGTCTTCGTCAAGTACACTGTTGGTGAATGCGTTGATCGCATCGAGCTGTCTCGTTTCCAGGTCGAATTTGGCAGTGATTGCCATTAGTATTCGGAAGGAACGTCCTGCGAGGGTGGCTGCGTAGGTATCCTTGGATCCTGGCTGCTGCAGATCGCCTCGAACGCAGATCCGTGCTTTGAACTTCTGGAGGTATCCGTGTTTGTCAAACTTGTATTTGAACACCCAAGTGAGTGGCAGGACTTGGCCAGTTGCCTGGTCCTTTGGGATTGGTTGAACCGTTCCACGCTTGTTGACGCTTGTCCACTCAATCTCCATGGCGTTTCTGAAGTCTTGCTCGAACCGGTGCTTTGTGAGCTCATGATAGTTTCTCGGTTCTGGAGGAAGGCTCTTTCGGTGCAGTCTCTGCTCACGGCCAGTGAAGAAGCTGCTTCTGTATACTGCGAATGAACCGGCGGCGGCTTCGCGAGCTCGCTCGGTTTGCTTTCTTTGACGCGCTGACTTGCGTCTGGGCTGGTCGTTCTCTCGTGTGTCGGATCGACCGTGGTCGTGGCCATGCTGAATGTTTGATGCATCCTTGTCGTGGATCGTGTGATCCTCTGACTTTTCCGATTGGTCGTTGTCTTCATGCAGGTGCTGAGAGCCTCTCTGACTCTCGTCCGGCGTGAGATACCCCGTCTGGCTTGCGACTTGCGCTTCATACTCGCGAAGCTCTTCGCTAATGGGTCTGCCTCCAACCCATACTGTCGACTCTATTGAAGCCGATCGTGTCGACCTGTCGTCGTCTTCCGCGCTGGACTCGCCATGTGCATGTAACCCGAGTACTTCGTTTTCGTCGAGCTCCGAGTCGCTTTCGATGTGAGCGGGAAGTTGAACCTGAAGCGGCTCAACAGAAGGTAGAGATTGGGGCTGATGATCTTTTGGATCGTAGTGACAAGTTTCGTCGAAAGTTACATCGCGAACTCGTCGAACCTCCTGTCTTTCTGGGATCCAGATCCTGAAGATGTTGGTGGAGTCGTATCCGACCAGATACCCGACCTCAGCATGTGGGTGGGTCTTCAAGTGTTTCTTCTGCTTTTCCTTCAGGGCTTCTCTCGTCAGCGGATAGGCGCGGCATCCGTATGCCTTCAGGTGGGTGATATCCGGCTGCGTCTGAAGGTACCCCGTGTCGCGGTTATTCTCGCGCAACCACTGGTGCAGCCGTTCAAATGGCGTCTTCCAGTTGTGGGCCTGCTGCGGCGATCTGTTGTGCAAGTATACCGCTGTCTTCCAGGTCTCGGGCCATAGTTCGTCTGGAAGGTTGGCACCAACCTGCATGGTGCGAGATTGGCTGCCTACTACCCCCCCAGATCGCTCGGCGGGACCGTTCTGTGCTGGTGTGTCGGGTGCGGTGGGCTCGTCTTCGATACCCCTTGACTTGATCCAGTCCAGGTATTCCGATTGCAGCGCTCGATCATTATCTCGATGGATAATGCATATCGATGTGTGGAATTGACGCTGCACGTAGGCTTCGAATGCCTTGTGGACTCCGAGGACGCTCTCGACGGTTGCATCTCTCAAGAGGTAGATGTAGATCATTGATGTGTATTCATCTCTGATCAGGGTGGCATGTTTCATCCCATTGTATCCATTGCTCATGGCAAAGATGTCAACGTAAATGCGCCAAAATGGGCGTGGTGCTTTCGTTTGCGGGCTTCGTCTTGAGACAATGCGTTTTGCCTTTGAGACGGCGCAGTCTTTGCACTCGATTTTGAGCGGACCTTTGATCTTCGCTCCCGTTGTTTCCTGTACTAGGTGCTCAAGCGCTTCAGCTCCGAGATGACCTAGGCGTTTGTGCCATAGCATGGCGTCTGCGGCGGACTTGGGTCTCGGCTGCGCAGATGACGTGAATGCGGTTGCCTGTGCGGCGTGCGATTCGTAATTGACTTGATTGAATTCAATGACAGGCTGGCGATATCGCCTCTCTGTGCGAAAGATCGTCTTTCCGTCCTTGAAGACGGCGCCCGTTGCTGGGTTCCAATTGTATCCTCGTTGGACAAAGCGGTCCAGGGACGCAACATTTGTGTGGAATCTTGGGACATAGGCCACATTCTGGAGCTTGAACGTGTCCTTTGTTCCTATTCGGATGAGCACGTCACCGTGTCCGAGGATCTCGAGGTGCGTGTCTCCGGCAAATGCTCCTTCAAGCTCGTCACAAGGCTTGTATGTTCCCTCGACAAAGCGTTCGGAGTTGTTGCAGATGTGGAAGTCGGATCCAGAGTCCAGAATAAAGGAGTTTTTGAGTGGATAGACAGCTGTGGTTGTGAAGGTGGAATGGTTGCATGTGCCATCCTGATGCCGAGTCGGTGTCGAATGTCCCGACAGAGTCGCGGCTATGGCTCCAGCGAAGGCGGTGCCTTTTAGTTCCGACGCAGGCTGTTGCTGGGGCTGCCCTCCCGTTTTCCTCTTCTTCTCAATGGCCCGTTCTACCCTGCCCTTCATCGTAGGGTCTTGAAGTTTCTGATTGATGTCTTCCTGGACTTTGCTGTCCGGAGACCATCCCGCTGGTCGTGCAGACTCAGACAGGTAGTAGCACTCTGAGTAGAGATGCCTTCGACCGCAGAGGCAAATTGGCCTTCCCCCTGGGTTCTTGCTGTTAGCCTTGGAAGCATGGGGCTCCCCCTCGCCTTGGTATCAGGCTTCGAAATCGATCGACCAATCGATATGATCGATATCGATTAGTCGATATCGAAATCGAAATCGATCGATTTCGTCCGGTTTTCAATCGATCGATATCGATCGATTTAATATTCTCACGATCGATATCGATGTCGATCGGGAGGCCGATCGATCGACATCGATATCGATTGCCGAGTATAGTGACGGCGTTCTTGGTAAGGTAGCGTAGGGTAGTTCCCTGGGAGGATACGGTTGCCAAACGCGTCTTCCAAAACATGCGTACATTCCACAACGACGCGGCAGAGGTACCCCCAGCCAATAAGGTAGAGCTTTCACCAGGCTATTGTAATCCCGCGGCTTTGAATATATATAGTGTCGCCACATTTCGGCGCGTGCCCCCCCCGACATGCCTCCAAACCTTCATTATGTGCCATATTTACCATGGACTTGTTCGATGAAGACATAGAGGATGCCTCCCTCACGCCGCCACCCTCGGAGCTGTCAGTCAGCTCCTCAACCTCGACTAGTCATGCATCCAGCAGGTTTCCAGATTACGAAGCTTGGACGATGGACAAGTTCAAGCGGTTTCCTGGTTTTACGTCCTGCCATGAGCCTTCCCGCGAGCGGACATGGTGGTGGCAATTTGGTTTCAGAATGAAGGATCACAATTCTGACCCACACAGAATTATCTGGGTCTGCGAGAGATGTTTGCTTCGTAACAAGCTGAACACTACAAATTACGCCTTCATCGCTTCAACTGCTGGAAGCATTATTAGACACCTGAGAAAAGAACACAGGATCGTGGTTTGTACCATCTCCCTGCCCTGTCTCTAGTGCGTGGCCAATGACATGCGAACTTGTCAGCAGTCTTCAAGGCAGGGCGGTGGCGGAGGCACGCAACGGAATCTGGTTGATATGCTGCGCGCCGATCTGACGAACCCTCGGGACCAAAGCCTTCTAAGCAATCTGCATACACTATTCGATCCGAAGATGAACCAACTGCTCATGCTCGACTGGCTTACATACCATAACCTCCCATTCAATCTCGTCAACTCGGAGCGCTTCAAGCGTCTGCTGCTCTACAATAACCCGTCCCTCCGGGAAGGGCAGATACCAAGCGACAACACCCTCGTGAGCCTTCTAACAAGCGAGTACAATCGAGCTCTGGGCCCAGTTCACGCGCTCCTTGAAAGAGCGAGAAGCATGATTCATTTTACATTCGACGGCTGGACTTCGCGACAGAAGGTATCATTTCTCGGCATCAACGCGCACTTCATCGACCGAGATTGGAAACAATGGAGGCTCCTCCTAGCATTGCCAGCTCTCAGGAAGCGCCATACTGGGGCGGCGCTTGCAGACGAGGTTGCAGATACGATATGCGCCTTTGATGTTCAAGAGAGGTACGAGACACCATGCCCGAAGGAATTCGGGAGCCGGCCAGGTTGCACGCTAATTGTTGTTCGGCTCCAGAATCGGGTACTGTACGCTAGATAACGCTACGAATAATGATACGGCAATGGAAGCACTCGCCGCAGAGTTCGATTTCGACTGGGTTGAGCGTCGCATTCGCTGCGCGCCACATTTTCTGAACCTGGCTGTGCGAGCCATGATGTACGGGACCAAGAGGGATAACTTTGACGAGTTGCTTGCTCATTGGGGTGACAAGGACTTCATTTCTGACGAAGAGGATCAGAAGCAGCTGTCCGAGGCTATCAATGAGCTAGCGGCGGACGAGGATTTCTCTGAGCAAAGCGCAGATGACAATGATGAATACTGCGAGGTTGAGACGGTCGCCGAGGAGAGCCAGGGCCAGTTCCCAATACCCAAGGTCATCAACGCAGAGGAGCTGGACAAATATCGCAAGTTTGGGCCCTTTGGCAAGCTACACAATATTGGCGTGGCCTTTCGAATGAGCAGCCAACTTGTCGAAGACTTTCACGAGGCTCAACGGCAAGCCACCCCTGCTGAGCCTGTTCTCTCGTGGGTTCAAAACGGCTGTACTCGTTGGCAATCCGATGAAGCAATGGCCTCACGGGCTCTGCTCAAACGCTCGGCTTTGAACAGGATGATTTCCATCATCGAGGAACGATGGATCCACCAAGGAGGCAAAGAGCAGGATAAGCCGACGATACTTACAGAAAGGCTTTCTATCGAGGAATGGAAAGTTGTTTCTGCCCTTCAGAAGATCCTGCAGCCATTCAAAGTCGCCTCGAAGCAACTCCAGGGCGAAGGTATTCCTGGTAAACGCTCCACGTCAGGCGGCTTTGACGAGTATTTCCAAGTGGTGGAGATGCTGCTTGACCACCTCGAACTGGCCGTGCAGGGAGTGATCATCGAAGAGGATGACGACAAGGTAATGAGAGAGGTTCGCCTATTCGACGGTATGGACGCGAAGACCCGGAGGCTTCTGAAGATCTACATCAAGCTCGGGTGGAAGAAACTAAACGACTACTATGGCAAGCTGACATCTACTGCTTATGTTGCCGCAGTTGTATTCCACCCTTGTAAGAAATGGCGGACTCTAGAGCAACTTTGGAACCAGCTGCCGTCCCGTCAGACCTCGGAGTGGAAGAGGGCGTATGAACGAAGCTTAACAAAGGCCTGGGAAGAGAGGTATAAGAACATGGGTCTTGAGGATGCCGGTCATGGCTGTTTAGCAGGTGGGAGCCAAGGTTCCTTGGACTATATTGAGCGCCGATTGGCATTTAGCCGATCAATGGCCGGCTCCGCCCCGCAAGGTCGGCCAAACCAACGACCAAAGCAGCCAGCTGTGCTGCCGGCACAGGACGAGCTGGATCAGTACCTATCAGAACCACCAGTGGATAACATGGCGTACAAAGCTGACCCCATTGCCTGGTGGAGAGACGTCGGCGTTGTGCGATTTCCTCGGCTGTCTCATATGGCTGTTGACTTTCTCACTATACCGTCGTCCTCGGCCGAAACGGAGAGAGATTTCAGCAGTTGCGGGAGGATGGTATCACCACTTAGATCCCGCCTGCGGCGACACATAGTAGCAATGGCCCAGTGCCTTCGTTCCTGGAGTAAGGCTGGCATTTATCAGCCAACTCTCCCTCTTAGTCTCCTCGAAGGGGACAATTGGAGGCAGGTTCTTCAACTGGTGGGCCGGATTAAGGAGAGTAGAGGCGAGGAGGACTAGTATTTGATGGATTTGTCCGCTGATCGATATCGATCATATCGATCGATGTCGATCGCACTAGTGATCGATCGATATCGATGGACAGCGACGGCCGCTCGATCGATGGATGGTGACGATCGATATCAACAGGATACCAATCGATCGATTAAGGCTCGGAATCGATCGATACGATCGATTTCGAAGCCTGCTTGGTATGTGGCGAATGCACCCTTTGGGTTGGGGCTGCTGGAAGTGGTTCGGTACGATCGTTCGAATATTTCGCTGATCTTGATGCCATCAGGGAAGCTCTTTTGCCAGTCGTCATTCGAGCTGATCATTGCCTCTCCCTCCATCCGATTGATCCAGTACTTGGAGAATGTCGGGTCAATTAAGCCGACTGCTTTGAGGAAGTGTCGAGTGGGTCGTAGGCCCTTCACATCAGGCAGATCGAGGTTCTTGGCCTCGTTCAGTATGACCTGCCATTGTGAGATCCATTCCTCAATCTTGGTTCGATTGACTGCCTTGAGTGTGGCGTAATACTGGTCCGTGATTTCAGTCTCACGAGCCCAGTCGGTTGGCTTGATCCGGTTCTTCAGGATCATGAGTTCTTTAGCGACATCATCTTCTTTGGCGATGATGTTGTAGTAACTGCCAACTGTCTTGACGATGTGCTCTTGCAGCGTGACGAGTGCCTTCTTTTTGTCTTTGTAGACTTGAAGTTGGCTGCGATAACGGGCTTGGAGGATCTCGTACTTGCGTAGATCATCTCCGATCAACTCGTTCATACTTGCGGCGCCTGCCTTGGCTTCGCTTGCGGTTGGCTCAGCTGGTGGAGTCAGTTCCGCCTTGTTGGCCAGGCCAGGGTCGATATGCTCCCAGACATCCTGGGTCTTTGCGAACTTGCGGACTATGCTAATCCACACGTCCCAATTACCGGGTCCTTTGAGGACAACCCGGGAAGAGACTTCGAGGTCAGTAGCGGGCATTTTGTGGGCGATTGCGTAGTGGAAGCTGGTGCCTAATTGGCGTCACGTCCGTCTGATCAGCGCTTCTGATCACTGTGGCATGCTGTTGTGCAACGGTTCCGTTGTGCTCAATTAGGTCGTGCAAACCGGGCTCATAACTGTCGCACTGCACGTGTGCATAACTGACTGACGACCGGGCAGAAGGTCCCCAGTGAATTTGGGCAACAAAAGACTCTTGATTCTTCTATCTAATGATTGACTTTAGTCGGTGATTTATACCCGTCCTGATTGAGGCAGGCACCTGAGACAAGGCAGGCAGAAGCTGGGTTGCCTGAAGCTATCGCCACCGGTGGTAGGCAGCAGTGCTGTTAACGGTCTACGTGAATGAGCGGCTTGATATTGACATCAGCTACGCCATTAAAGCTCGCGCTCTCGTAAATGAATCGGTAAAAGGTGTGGTTGATCGACTGCCGGATAAAAGGTCGTAGATGAATGAAGTTGCAGTAGATGCAATGAAGCGTCAATTTTGATATATCTCGTTCACGGGGGTCTTCCAAATGAAAGAGTTCCAGAAGCTGAAGCACGAAGCTGTGATTGATGAATTCTTTCGCAAAGTTCGGGTTGAAATCCTCATTGTGCATGACAGTCAGGAAGAGCTCGTAGGCGATTTCGATGTGTGGCCACCCGGCGTCCACTGTTGGCTCATCAACGTCGGGGTAGGATGGTGCACACTGTGGATTCGTGGAAGGCGGGACGGGTCGAAAGATATTCCTGGCAAACATGCCGATCACTCTCGGATAGACGGGCTTCGTAATGACGTTTGGGTTGTTAGCGACGTAGTCGCACAGCTCGCGCAGGGTGAGCCGCTTGATCTCTTTCGACCTCGTGTCAGAATCAGCGCTGCTAAAGTCAAAAATGACATTGCACTGGTCAATCTTTGCTAAGAGTAGCTCGTGCCGTAGGTTCGGAGACACGTCGTGGAAATTGGGCAGTTTCTCGAGGTCACCATGGTGGTGCGAAATGTGCAATCGACTTGGCCGCAGTTGCATCCGCGTTTGTGGCTGCTTCGGGGTCGCATGCCAGCTGCCAATTGCTGCTTCATGTGTCAAGGGTGACACTTGGCCATCTGGTGGCCGCATTGGGACTTGAGGGACTGCTTCGACAACTGTCGGATTGCGAACGGGCTGCGATCCGGATCAGTAGAACGTCCCTCTGCGCCTACAGGCAACGTGCACCCTGGCAGATGATGATGCCGTGGGCTTGAAACAGTTTGGGGCTGGTACCACTAGGATTTGAGGTCCCGCCAAGCGAAGTGCGGTACTCAAGGACCGTGTTCTGTCGAGCGGCATTCGTTAAATTCCGGCGCTGTGCCGCCGTCCGTTGATCTCTGGAAATGGTACACAGTCCCGGTGGCTTGTTGAGAGTCAGGTTCGGCATAACAGAAGAAGTGGTAAGCGCAAGGTACCGAGCTGACGAATGTTTTGGTCTTTGCGATGCCGTTACACTTCCCTTGCGTGGCGGTGTTGCCGTGGGTCTCTCCGGACACAAGAAGGGTACCGAGGTAGCCCTGAGCTGTCACAATTAGCCGCAGGGCTCATGACCTTTGACTAGAGCGCGGCATCGTTCATCGTACCGTCTAGCAGCATTGGCCAATTTGGGGGATTCAATGACGCTTTCTTGGTGGTGCAGGAAGCGCGATGTGAGTGCCGGGCAAGAAGTGGCCTTTAGTTGATTACCCCAGGACTGCAACAGTCAGTCCCCTGTCGCACCACCCGCTGTCTCAGGCGTGGGATTGATTGGCTCAGCGAACAGGGGTGGCTGGGCACTTCATCGTGCACCAACGCCATTGTCTGGTCTCTGGCCTTGGGTTCTCAGACCAAATTCTCCGTGCAAATGTCAGCCATCCCCCCCTTGGTAGAGAGCTCTCGATAAGACGGGGCCTAGCGTCTTTCAATAATTCCAGCTGGATTTAGGACACGTATCCAGCCCATCCACTATGGCTCTGCCTGTCTAAACTCGCAAGGCCTTTCTGTACAACAGCCACAGTGTCCCTGGGGAGCATTTCAGGTTTCTTCAACCGATGCCAGTTGTGAACCATGGGGACGCCAATGTCTGACCCGGACTCTTCATTGTAAAGACCCGGCAAAGAAACGGTTGGAATTGGGAAACTGTATGGCCGGGTGAAGAGTTCATCATATGTTTCCCATGGGCCTAAGAAGGTGGTGTGCGGCAGTGATCCTAGAACATCAATGTACGACTACAAACGCTGAATTGCGAAAGTAAACGCCTCTTAAACATTAGGTCCTGCTTTGACAACGTGTTCGGTTGCCACAGGCTCGTATTTCGAGAAATTCTCGTGGAACAGCTGGCCCAGTTTGACGACCTCGGCTTGGAAGCTGTCGGTGCCAGCAGTCCAGGCCGTCTTGGGGTTGAGGAGCTCGGCCGGAACGCCAGGACAGGAGGTGGGACCTGAAGATTGAAGACTTCGTATGTCTCGTACTGAACCTTCGCAAGCTCGCCGCTGTGGATGGCATCGAGGATTGCGCGCGTATACTTGAGCGGGCATCGCTTGCCACCCTTGGCTTCCTCGGCTGGACAGCAAGCACCCCATCATCCATGCGGTAGTCCAAACGGCCCGCCCATTCCGATATTTATTCGTGCTTGCGTTACTCCGCCCCGTTTCGATCTGTACGATGAGACCCACGTAGCGCCCCACCCCCGCCGGATCTTGCCGTGTTGACAGGCCAAGGACAACGTACCAGATGATCTTCAACTTGGTGAGTCTGTTGTGCAACTTTGCGCAGCCTTGTCCCTAGCCTCATAATTGGCCTCGCAATTCTCGGATTCGTGACGGTATATTCCCCCAGCCAACGCATGAAACGCGACATGAATGGACACATCTCCCGGCGCGTGCGACAAGCAATACCAGCCAACCGCCACTGGCATCGACGAAGCCGTCGAGTGTGGTATGGGTGCCTTCAGCGTCTCTTCCTACCCTGACCACTGCAGCTGCAAGCCTTGCGTGATAATGTAAACGCCACTAGACCACCTCAGTTGGGGCTCTCCCCTATGAAACATCGCCGGACAGCCTGTAGCATTTCTCGGTCGCGACATCACAACTTTTACTGCTTCTGATGCCCCGTCAGCGTGGGCAAAATCTTATGGCCCAGGATGTACGTAGCCTAGGTTCCGTCGGGAAGTATGCTACAGGGCATCTGAAATCCCTGTGCTTGAGCTCGCCGACGCGCCATTCTAGTTCATGCCATACTATTGCGAGATCCTTGAGGCAGTGCAGTTCATTTAGAACACCGTGCGGTTGGTTGTAGACGCGCCTTGAACGGAGTGTAGCAGGCGGAGAAATTGTGGCCTTAGGAGGTGTTTGAGCAGGGTTGCAAGATGGTTGTTCCCAGGGACCCACCAAAGGCCCCACCAGAAAACTCACGACAGGGCTCGTGTCCCAGCGATTGCAACGCTAAATGGACTTGCGCCTGCCATGACGATGTGGCAGGGATTCCGCCCTCGTACAGCACTACAAACCGCCAAACCCAGCGGTGACAGGCATTACCGTTTATGCGATACCTGGAGCGAGCTCGTCTCTCGCTCCTACTTCAAACTCATCTATCGGCCGGGGGGGCAAACGGGCAAACCGGACGCGCTGGCCTGTCGCTTATCGGATCAACCCCAGAACGGAGCAATTGAGAGACACCGGTCTTCCGATTTTACCAGCCTTGAGGGAGGACCACAGCCCAAGTCGCGGCATCGAACTGTTGCCTTGCGTCTGTCGTTCATCGCGTCGATCTTCACACTCTCTTGGCTGGCTACCCATCGCCGTTTTGCTTCGCTTTCAGTTGCGCTTGTGCAAGCCAAAGCCTTTCGCGTTACCCTTTGTTTGTTTCCATCGTGTATAAAATATACCAACCTACGCCAGTATCGGACCACCGGAGAATTTAAAACATCTGCGGACTACGGCCACGGCCAAGATCCCAAAAATCGGCCCTCACGCTTCTCGTTCGTCCTTTTGCCATCGCCATCATGCCTTTCAACCCAAGGCTACCGATCTGCGGAGCTCGATAGATGGCACCGCTACGACGAATTGCCAGTCACTGCCATCCTTTACAGAGGTGATGTTGGACATAGGCCTTGACAGGTGGCGGCCTCCCACAGCAGAAGCCAGCATGCACACCGGTAATATATCACCTGGTACAACAACTGCTTTCCAGGAAGTCGAATCCAGTAAAGGCACTCCCGCTCAGAAGCCCAAAAGAGATTCTCCGTCATCGCATGAACAAGGCACTGTGTTGGGTTTCACGGACTCCCTTAGGCGGGCACCTACCGTGCGTGGATGCTGCTTTCCTGTGGTTGACCGACCATCAGCGCCACCGCCTGGTTCGGGTCATCCTCCGCTGCGTCGCGAGGCCAGGTCACAAGAGGTTTTGGATACTTGCCTTGCGGCTGGGGCCTACATGGAACTTCCGGCACTGCCCAGAACTTCGCACAGTCCCTCTGACGGAGTGTTCCCATGTCAGACCGCAGTCTGTGGCAATCCATCATCTCCACCACCCATCGCCGAGTCCGTATCTGACCACCATGACTCTGAAGAACGGCCAGAACGGCCTGTACTCTCAGAAGACATATGTGTCTGCAACCAACGAGGATACAACGCCGAGGTGGAGACGCTGCAGAAGCAGTTGAGCTATTAAGAGGGTTTGGAGGAGGTAAGTTCTACAACATGAGCTGTCTTTGTCCCAGCTCCTTACAGCGCAGATTCGGTCCCTGTCGACGGCCATTGCTACTTTTGCGAAAGTCTACTGGAGGCGCACGCATCATCAGCAACTGCCCTTCGTTCCCGAGCAGCTGCCTACAGAGAAAGAGAACAATGAGATGCTTGCTAACATTGACCTGATCAAACATTCTCTCGAGAAATAGAGATAACTACTACACACCGGGAATGGGGACTATGCGGCAAAGGGATATGGCAAGGGTGGCGATCAATTCAACGTCAACCACGTCACTGGAGTGTCTGCCACTCGCGGTATCGCAGGCGGCAGCATACACACGAAGTATGTCGACTCCAATTGGCGAGCATCTGTCGAGGCTAAGGAGACGCGGCAAGAGGCGGGAGATCGAGGGCGAAGTTCGACGTGCCACCGCTTGAAGGAATGTGCCGAGCCTCGTTCTACAAGCATGGGCTATCTCGATAGAGCGTATCCGGCAGGAGAACCGACCGGCGTGCGGCACTCTCCACTCACTTGCGTTTGTGGACAACCAAAACATCACATTCGTTTGGATCGCGAAGATAGCCGAAATGACGGGAAGGCCGACTAGGAACGTAGAAGCGACGAGTGCCAGCTCTACCTGCAGTAAAGACCAGGGTGAGAAGCAGAACAACGACCTTGCCCTCGCAGCAACTGTCCTTCCCCAGGGCTTCCCTTCCGGCGTCTGCACACGTCTGGCAAACTATACGAGGCCAACGAGATGCACAATCTCGTGCAAGAAGCTACGCGCCCTAAAAGTTGAGCCAAGAGAATAGACGGAAGGACGAAGCTCATTTCTTGGAGGTAGCTCTTTGGGCTGGCAGATGTTTCCAGAGAGCTATAGGAGATTGCAAGAGATTTCTCGAGCATACGCCGCAAACGGCGGGACTGGCCGGGTTGTGTGACGGTGAGAGAAACACCGGCACTGTTGAGTCGAGTGTCGTCGAACCGTAAGTATGACTGCGTCAGGGAGAAAGAGCCTGTGAGTTAAAGTGCTTGCGAGTACTCGTGGCGACGACTCGCAGCTGGGCACTCCCATGAGCTCCTGGAATTCGATCCACCCGCCAGGGCGCACTGGTTTTGGTCGCTGCAAGAGCCGGATTCTATAGGGGCGAAATGTCAACAATGATCACACGACTGCTGAGCTCTCTGGCTGGAGACTGGTGCACACAGAATAACAGTGAGCTTACATATACGATAGAGGAGACATATTCACAGCGGCGTAGAGTGGTCCACTCTGCGTGCGAAATGTACATGTCGTGTTTGCCATGGCCATTGGCAACGCCGAGATTAATCGTGAACGACAGAAAGAAGGTGATCAGCCAGGCTACCATCACCTTGTCGTCCCAGGTAACTTTGCGAATAACAAAGTACCGGCATATAATACGCACCCCAACGAGGATGGATGCAAGAGCCAGCGTTGCGGTGGTGACCGCCAGCACGATAGGCTTGCGATCTGGGGTAGTCTTGCCCATGCCGGTGTTGAAACCGGTAGATTAAGGAATCTCTGAAGCGTTTGCTTCACGGCGAGCTGGGAGACGGCTCGTCAGGGTTAGGGAGCGGAACGCATCTCTCTCGACAAAGTGGATGGGCGTGAAGTAGTCGGGGACGGCGATGGAGCATGTGTCCATGGCAGAGCGAAACGAGGCACACCAGTGCTGGCCTGGGACCCTGGACACCTTAGTTGCACCCAAAGGCCGTCGCACCCGAGCAAGCACGGTGAAGCCGGACAGGTCGCACCAGAGGTGGCTCTCAGTTCCGCATGGCGGAGATGCCGGGCCGGGGGAGGTTCCGTCGAAGCCTGCCCATTGCTTCCGATGCGAGGCGACTGCGCAAGAACGAGCGTCGAGGGCAATGCGGACCAGACCAGCCCCGCAACTTTTGGGGGGCCGTAAGATGGCTTTTGAGTGGCACACGTCTGAAACACTGGAAGAACGATGGCGCCTGTTCACCAATCATTCGCCCAAAGCAGGCGCAGTAGCGAGTTCAGCTACAGCGATCAGCTCTTGTGCCTGTTGGCGATTTCGACGCCGACGGAAGCAGCGCCCCGGGCGGGGTACGGCAGACCTCACAGGGCTGGGTGCGTGGAGAATGTCAGCGGGTGGCTGCCGAGTTACACTGAATATTTCCTCCATATTGCGTGCCAGGGACGTCCCCCAGGTATGAGATCGTGTCACCCTACCCACATACAACTGTCAACCGTTTCGAGCTGGACTCCTGTTGTAACCTAAAGGGGCATTGAGTCATAATCGCGAGAAGCCAAGATAACTCATAAGGAGCGTTCCCTGGAAGGAGAGTCAGGCTAAGAGTGGAATACTGGAAAGCATCTCACTCATGGGACGACTGGATTTCCTTTTGCAGCCCAGGAGGAAGCGCGATCCATGCGGGCGATCCCAGCGCGACAGGGACTGCAAAGCAAGGGGAATTTCCGCATCGGATAATCAGAGCTCTGGGATTACTCCGCATATAAGTTAAAGGAATGCCATCAAGGGGAGGAAAGCACCATGGTCAGCACGCACTCGCCCCGCGCACCAAAGATACTTGGAGCTCATGGAAGGCTACGCAGCTCCTCCCTCTGCTGGAGGTAACCTCGATCCTAGGTTGGTTTATGGTAGAACTGCGGCCAGAGTACGACCTTAACAATACCTCCCACGTGCACCGTTGCCAACGATGTATAGCAGGATCCAGCGAATAGCCAGGGAGAACTAAGGGTGTTCAAGTTTTTCTTCGACATCATCTCTTCCCTGTTTGCCATTCTTCTACAACCAATTCGGTAAGAGTTTCGGATGTGTTGACTACTGGCCAGCCAAGCGTTCTCACAGAATTCTCAAAGCAAGACAATTACCGAGGCATCGCGAGAGTGGAAAGTTGGAGCGGCCATGCAGGCTGGAGAGTATACTCAGGCTGGGACAGGTATACACAAAAATCCTCCGAGTTCAGTAAGGGTAATGCTGACTGGCGAAGTCGAAGTCTAGTTCCCACGAGTAGGTAATAATGAGCGGTCTTGGTTGGTGTTCCACGCCAAATACTGCTTGGTGCCATACCTCTCTGCGGAATATCATGCTGCCAGTATTGGCTTCAATGCGGCCAGGAGCACATCTCTTGCGAGTCATATTGAAATCGCCTTGCCATGGGAAGACACTACGCAAAGGCTACCCATAGCCAGTGGCCACTTCCGGTACGTGGCACGCCGCGCAACCTGCCGTTAGGATCGAGACGACCCTGCAACACCTGTAGTATACTGCACCGCCATAAGACCATGCCAAGGATATGGTTTCTCACGCGGCGAAAACGTCACCAAATCGACATGAAATGGGGCATGAGATGTGGCATAGATGTGGCATGGCGATTGTAGGACGGTTCGTTTTGCCCGTTGGTACGGAGCGTAGTCGCACGGCCACTGTTACAATATCATGCTACCGCGCCATACTATCTGCGAAATGGCAGTGGGAAATGAAGAAACCGCCATGGCGCCACGGCAGCTGCCCTATGTGTAGGACAGTTTTACCCTGAACATTAGCCAGCTGTGTACCCATGGCCCGCGGGGCGACTTGTTCACATTGGTCGACCGAAACTGTATGGCGGACAGCGGCGACGATATGCCTTTGTGGCGACGAGCCCCGTCAGTCCTGACACAGAGAGCAATCAACGCCCCCCAATGGTGCACCTCACGGTTGGCATGTTACTGTAACAAGCCGCCAACAGGACCGGATACAGGGCTGCCGCCCGAACTGTGCCAACGGCCTGGTGGCTTAGGAACATTCATGATAATTCGAGGAGACGAGAACGCCCTGCGCCATGGCTTCGAGGAAGGGGCCGAGATGGCGTCAGAGCTTTGACGCTAACTCGTGTCCAAGTGCTGCAAGCCTCCAGGTGAGCGACCAGTCATTTGTGACGCCCTGCATTACACCCGGTGAGGACGAAATCGGGTGAGAATGACGTTGACGGCGCCGTGGCCCAGCCGACCGGCAAACACGCTGTCAACGGACCGCGCTCTCGTTAAGCCCTCGGCAGTAGTGAAATCCGACGGGAAGAGGAAGAGCGCTGGGTATTTGTTGTCCCGGCCCATTATGGTACTTCCGTGCGTTCGTGCGGGTACGCTGGGGTGGCACATGGCCTGAGCCCCGGCCCCCCTGTTCCGAGGCCCTCGAGATATAATTAATACAGCAAATCCTCTGACGGTTCCATTCACCGCCAGAACGGGACGCCAAGTCGCAGTTGTGAGCCGATCATTGCAAAGCACAGCCCCAAATCAGACTGAAGGCACGGCTAACGTAATTCAGGATCGTTGGCTCATCTGCGTGGCTCCGCCACCGCGCCATGCCGATCTTTCAGCTGGGGTCTTCCCAGTGTTGACATGCCACTGTAAGACCTCACGCGCTAAGACAGTGACCTGTCCTTTATCGAAATCTGTGGGTCAAATCGTTCAGAGACCTGCTTCAAGAACATGTCTCGTGGTCACGATTCGGTCTGCCAGGGAGCGGACTGGTACTGGCCGGAGGTCAGGAAGCGCCGCCAGGCAAGCATGGCCCGGATTGTGCCTGAATATGGCAGAACATGTCCATGTCTGTGGAAGGACACCACTACTGCTGCGCTGTTGAGATGACCCATGGAAGGACAGCTACATTCCAAGCCGCGTCGCAGCACAAAACAAATTGTCAGCAGAGGGTAGGCCTCATGGAGTACCTCAACCCCTGCTGGGGTGGCGTAAGCGTTTCGAGCAGCCGTCGCAGGAGAGGAGAGTGCCCAAAGACCAAATCATGTTCCCAGGAAACCGCTCTGCAGCAGCGTACGCTTCTTTCTGGGGCGCCTCGTTGACCATCCTAACGCGGATCGGTTTCAGAAAGACGTCCAACTCTCGCCACAAATCCTGTTCTGTGATTCGCAGCTTCCAGTTCAGTAGGAAAAGCAACTGCTTTTCCATCAGGTTGACCTCCGTGCAATTGAATCCGAAAGTGTGCTTGCCGGTGTTGATGGAGAAGTACCTGGCCCAGTACCTGTTCGTCGGCGAGTCGTCATTGAGTAGCTTACCAGCTATGATGAGCGAGGCTAAGAAAATGCGGTGGGGGGTGCATCTGAGGCCCTGTGCCGTGGGTCGTAGCTTGGCCTTGAGGCGCGCCATGAAGATTATGGTTGACATGAGCGTCGGGACCTGGACATTGGACGCGATAACGAGTTGGGCGATGAAAGCTTCCAGTGTCGGCAACCCACCACCAACAGATCGTAAGGACGGCGACTCGACACCTCTCGGAGATGGCAGCAGCAAATTGTGGATATCGGGCGACGTTGGGAACATAACCGCCGGATGGGTAACCACCGTTTGTGCGGCACCGGCGAGGAAGGCAATCATCTCGCGGTTGACGGCCTGGCGGAAGAATTGCTCCAGGGCGGCCCGGTTGAGCGCGTCCGTGCAAGGGTGTTGCCGGGACATACTGCAATGTGATGGTGAGGACGTCCGTAGAATCTAGATGTCGCCGGCCGTACATCCCCGAAGGGTAGTATAAGTAACGATGAGGAAGAGTACAGGTGAGACCATGATGCCTGCGGGAGTGTATCATATGTCTCGGCTCGATTTCGACGGAGGAAATGACATGCCTATGGTCTTAGCTCGACTGCCACAAATGAACTGGCTGCGAGGTAAATGCCAAGCGCAGAGAAGCAGGTTGGTGATGGCACAGAAAAATAGTCAAGGGCTGGACGTCTTGTACAGCCCCTGCCGCTTCTCCCGCGTCGAGTCGGCGAGTCCGTCGGCGGCGATGTGCAGCAGATTCATTGCAACTCTGCGTCCATTGCCGTATGTGCAGCGATGTGGAAACTGCCTGGAGATTAGGAAGGGAGTCAAGTCCGTGAAGACAACGCTCAATCGAGGTTCGAATAACTAGGTGCTACATTTCACGCCCCAGTCCTCGCGCCGCTGTTACATCATCGACCAAGTTGTATGGCAATCTCCTATCACCAAAGATAATCCTTTCGTTTGTCTCGCGCAGAGCCTTGAGCCACACCTCTACATCGCAGTCCAGAGAGTCCCAGCAGCATTGCAAGTGCCATGCACGGCTCTCGCCCTCGCTCCGGCTCCCCTTCCTGGTGGTCCGGAAAAGCGATTCCAACGGATGAGGAAGAAGTTGTATGGCCCACGGCGACAACGCATCTGGCTCAACTTCGACCAAGATCTCGTAAAGAGCTGTCCCGGAAAGTGCGGCGCAATAGCGAAACTTCCGTTGCCCTAGTCGCTGTCGCAACTCGTGAAGCATCTCTGATGGCATTACAGCCGACGATGAAACCCATCGCAGAAAATACCATTTGGCACAAAGTGCGCGTTCCTTCAGCGGAACGCATTGCGGGTGTGTACAGCAAGGGTTTTGCAAGCACACTACGACTCTGTGCCAGTCCGGCCGGGACGGAGGCATAGATTTCATGTCGGCAGACGGTGTCTTGCCCAACACCCGTTCATCCGTCCCTGTAGAAGACATATGTAAGCACAAGCCTTGGCATTCCTGACGGGAATGGTGAGCATGCCGTATCGCCTTAAGTGCTCCATTCCCATAACCGTCTGTGCCCACGCCGCTCTGTACTCGCCCCAGTGGAAAGTACTCACCCTCGTTCGTATCCATTGCACAGTGTCCGTTGGCCTACCGGTTCTGTTGCAAGTGGTTGGGACTTAACACCGCCAGCTGAGTGAACTAGGAATTTATAGACGTGCCTTGCACTGGCGACAACTTCCAGGAAGGAGGAACGAAAAGAAACCCTGGGCGGTGCTTCCAGCAATATAAGGCAATGTCATGCCCTGTCCACAACTCGCCCCGTGTGCCCAGCTTCTTGGACTCGAGGCGCACCTGCCACATCATAAGTCGGAAAGGTAGGTCGTCGGTAGTATATTATACTTCGCCACTGGAACTGGAGGTAAGACATGTTTTGCGGGCACAGTCCAGGTTGGAACTGGAAGGAGGGTTGTAAACGCTCTCGAAACAGAAGGCCTCGCTACGGTGCAGGCGATTGGGCAGCGCAACGTCCAGCAATCAGCGCCGCGCATCTTGCCACGTCTGCGGCTTGCGAACGACGTAGGAAATTTTTCGCCGCAGCCAAGAGCTCCCCGACAAAGGCATTTTTGGGTGACAGTGAACGAAGTCGGGCAAGCATCAGTGGCATGCCTATCCACATATTAGAAGCCGCCCTGAGTACAGTACAATGGGAGTCACTGAAAAGGATCACTCTCGTATGCAGCGGCGATCGTTCAGTGTTCCAGATCTCAGACGTCAATGCCGTTGACCACACCGTCTAGCGCCTGGGCGGCGCA
The DNA here is from genome assembly GCA_029168975.1 of Purpureocillium lavendulum. Lineage (NCBI taxonomy): Eukaryota > Fungi > Ascomycota > Sordariomycetes > Hypocreales > Ophiocordycipitaceae > Purpureocillium > Purpureocillium lavendulum. The sequence goes on from JAQHRD010000022.1 coordinate 147,047, forward strand.
CACATCAGCCACCACACCACCCTAGCTAGATGACTGTGTAATGCAGGCCTTGGACCGTGAGCGGCCGGTGGTCCAAGGTCCGCACTTTCAAAGAACTTCTTCACTCTGGGCATGGTTGCGACTCGACATTTGCCCCTCCCTATCCAATGCGTGACCTCGGCCAGACTCCAACGAGCCACCCTATTCGCTGCAACTGATTACCACGTCACACAGGGTTTCAAAGCAAACCCACTAGTTATCGGTTCTCGGGTGAACTTTCTCACCGAGGATATAAGACAAGCACGCCCGAAGGTCACTCGCACACTCGGACCTGCCGAGTGCGGACTAGTTGCGCAGCAAATTTGATCCTGGTAACACTTCACTGTCCGACAATTCCTCCTTCGTACCACTGTACCAGCAGTGGCTGGCTGTCACTTCCCTATCTGGAACAGTGTAACGAAAATCGTGACAGATGTCGGATCTGCGACGTGACAAGCCACCGACAGGATTTCTGGGCGAGTAGGTACCCTGTTGTGATAGCTGCTGCGCCTCAAGAGGAGGCACCGCGGGCAGACATAACGACATACTGTATGTATCAAAAGATGTCATCAACGCACCCGTGCCCTGGAACTTCCTACAGCTTGAGTTTACCTGTCGGTGACATCTTCAGTGGAGATGCCCGAAGGATACGCAACCTCTGACACGCGAACGGACGGAACCTTGCGCACAGAATGCCGCGAGGACAGGCGCGAACGTTTGTCGGTGTAATCCAAGATAACTAACGAGAAACTAATGCGCCCGATAGAATGAACACTATCGTGACGAATTCGCCTCATATGATATTCTCAGCTACTGCCTCGCTGGACGAGAATCGGCAGCCAGTACTAGCTGGGAATTTGCAGGACCAAACGTTCCAAGGATTAGCGAACCGATTGCGCACACTTGGGTACGACAGTTCAGTTTTGAGCATCATGTTGGAGATAGATGAAGAACAGTTTCAAGAGTACGTTGGAGTCGAGCGCGAAATGCGCCGCGTGAAGAGTCATTTTGCCGAGCTCCTTTGGACCCGTACGTGTGCTGAGTTAGACAGAAGCTGCTGGATATACGTGACCGGTTTGCATGGCAGCGACGCGAAATGTACAACATGTTAATGTACTGAAGATAAATTACAGCTCGTCGACGAACTTTGTAGCAGCTGGCAACTGTGGCTGCGAGCGAGTTTATTTCCTACCTTCAAAACGATATGAAGGAAGACATGGCCTGCCCCAGCGTGTCTCTCGCGATCTTTCGTCGCCACTACCCGAGCTTGAGGGGCAAGGACTTCTTCTGCTCTCAAAGAATAACCCCGGTGCCAGGTGAGGAGTTGTGAACCTGGCTGAGGGTCATCACGCGATTCATAGCTGGGTCGGAACGTTCCATATGATAAGGTGGCACCTTCCATCAAACCAAGGGCTCATCAGGTTCGAGGAAGTATGAACCTCCGATGCAAAGATGGACTGCCCTAGCCATGTTCCCAGACGGCCTCTGGATATGACCCAGCGTACCGACCAATTGGTCAGCCGGACGGAATCGTCCTAGCAGTCCCACAAGGTCAGCCTGCATTGCTGCCTTGTCATGAACAACCCCCCCAGGCGGCCTGTCTGTTGCGATGCAGTTGAAGAGACTCCGGGGTCTGCCGCCGAGGGTCGTGTCACGCGCCCATGAACCTGAGTCGTGTTGGATAGAGGCTTATCCGAGTATCCGGAAGACTTGGGGAAAGGCCGAGAGACTGCTGTACCAAATGAGTCGTGTTGGATAAAAGCTTACCCGGAACACTTGGGACTGCTGTATAGAAAAGGGGTCCCTCTTTCTGCTGAGAAGGAAGAGGGCCAGAGATCAATAATTGCATCCGATCGCCTCCCGTTCTTCACTCTCTGTTTCGCCGTATTTATGCGCCTTACAGGTCGCCAGGCAGCTGTTCACAGCTGCAGTGGCGCCGGCCATGGACTACGCCTCCAACGTGTGGACACACGCTTGCGGGGAGAGGGAGACAGTCTGGTTGAGCCAAGCACAAGCAATCGGGGCACTGGCCGTGACCGGGGCGTTTCGAAGCGTCGCCGCGGCCGTCGCGGAGGCCGAGGCGAACATTGAGCCTGTTCTTCGACGACATGCCAGCGCAGCCGCCAAGACGTGGACCAGCCTACGCACCCTACCGAGGGAACACCCGCTGGCGAGGCTAAGCATCAGGATATGTCAACGATTTACGTCGCCGATGCAGAAGATGGCCAGGCGGTATAGGGACGGAACAGGAGAACGGCTGGAAGTGATACAAGAGTTTGCCATGGCACCATGGGAGGGCCGGATCCGCGCCGTGTGCGATGTGGACCGAGACGAAGCAGTGGAGACTGGAAGAGCGGCCCGAGGCGTGGTGATCTCGACGAGCTCTTCGGAGAGGAGAGGAATGGTTGGCATGGGGGGCTACGTGGAGTATGTGACGGCAAAGGGCAAGAGAGATGTCTTGGCCCGGTTTCTCGGTCACGCTGGGGCCGCGTGAGGATGTGAACCCGTACATGGCCGAGCTGGAGGCAATGGTATGGGCATTTCGATATGTGTCGGCGAAGCTGCCGCACAGGAACTTGGTCATCGTCAGCAGCAGCAGGGCAGCCGTTCAAGTGGTGGGACAACCTCGACAGCAATCCGGACAACGGGCAGTCCAGGACGTGTACAGACAGGCGAGGCTGCCGCGTTTGCAAGACGTGCCGGTGTCCGTTCTGTGGGTGCCGGCAGGGCATGAGGGCTTCCGCCCGTGTGCGGCGGCCAAGGCAGCGGCCCGCGAGACTACGGAGGACGGGTGCGTTCGGGAAAAAGCAAGCTATCAAGCACGATCTACGAGAACCAGGCTGCTGCTCGGCCAACAGCAACAGCAACGGCAAAGAATACCCATCGGGGTAGGACGGTACAATATTCGCAACGTATTGACACAGCGCTTCCGGGCCAGCACATGCGGGCCATCTACGACGCTCTGAACGCCAAGGAGTCCAGGATACTGGTACAGCTACGAACAGGAAAGTGCAGGCTCAACAGGTACATGTACAGCATCAGTGCTGTGGGGACGGACCAATGCAGCTGCGGCCAAGCAGCAGAGACCGTCGAGCATTTCCTCTTTCGGTGCAGACGGTGGAATTCGGAGAGGGAAGGCATGATACGATGCAAACGGACCAAGATGGGAAACTTGTCTTTCTTCTGGGAGGCAAGTCTGGATCGGATGGCGAGCGATGGCAGCCTGACATGGCGGCTGTCCGAACGACGATCAAGTTTGCAATGGCAACAGGAAGGCTGGATGCAGACAGATGACCAGGCGGATCTGCGATGAATTGGACAAATGGACTGGAATCAAGCGCGTAACATCCTCGTCGTGCAGCCTCGCACTGACCGACCAAGCTCCAGCTGCCGACGATGGGATGCTGGGCACTCGGGGGGAATGACCTCAGGGCAGGACAGTCAGTTGGCGAAATGAGGCTGCAGTTGCCAAGCAAGGAAACCATTGTCGATACGATACGATACGATACGATAATTATTTAACGTCCGGGAGCTATAGTAATAGCAGAAAGCCCCTATTGGGGCAAAGGACGTGCTAGGCTGCTGATTCTAATGTACAAAGGTGCTGCTGGATCAGGTTGTATTGCGGCTGGTTTCATGCCTGTTGTCTAGGTTAGCAGCCAGAACTGGCTTGCTGCCTGAGGCGCCAGCGACCGATTCCCCGCCGCCCCACCATCCCCGACGCGTCCTCATTTCAAAACAAACACCATCTAGCATCTCACCGGCTCAAAGGCGCTCTTTCGTCGGAGCCTCGCACCCGTCAGCGGGATGTGGAGGTGCAAGCGACTTTCTGTCGCAATCTATGCTCATCAATTGCGATGAGTCTGGGAAGGCGTTTCCTCTCCAGCTGCGTGCGCAGCCAGAGCGGAAGGAAACCATTGTCGGGCTTTAGGCGTACGGCCTTCAGGGTAGAATGAGCAAATAGCGCACCGTTATGGCCCTTTAGGGATAACTTAACCCCTCCGGGCGTAAATAAAGCACATTACATTCCCCCCCCCCAGGCCGCCAAACACACACAAAAAAGATGACGCGACGGTTCAGGTGGCATGGCATGAACTGCTTGGCGAATTGGTCGGCGGGTCGGGCTGCGGCCTGCAAGTGGTAACTGGCTAGGAATATGCTACAGCTGTCCTTGCCCAACGCAGCTGCCACGCAGAGTCGTGTCGACAGTAGATTCCGACGGCCAGATTTTCATGTTACAATCGCCGGATGTTGTCCGATTGCGCAGCAACGTCAAAGAGGCCACCAATGTCGGCGCACTCGTATCGCCCCATAATAACGCATCGCGCCCTGCAACACTGTTCTTGTACCTGCCCGCATAGTTGCCACAAACCACATGGCCGTGAAACCCAGACGCTTCCGATTGCGCAGTTGAGTTTGCTGTTGTAGGTGCCTGCGCGATGAGGGTGAAGGCGAAACCAACATGACCCAGCGACAGCGAGTTCGCGTTGCCTGCCAGCGCTGCAGGGCAAGAAGAGTTAAGGTGCGTACGGACACCTACTGAACGCCCAGTATTCCGTCCTTGGCGACGCACTCATTGCCATGTACCTGCGACATTCAATCGGAGTTGTCACTGAGCTGCCGTTCAGAGAGAATAGCTGTCACATCTGACGTACCTCGGTGTACACTGTGCGTCTAGTCTGGTGCGTCGGCTGACTCCCACCTTTTGTAGTGTGATGGCGAGGCTCCCTGCGAAAGATGCAGTGAAACAGGTCTCGATTGCGCCTTTGACCACGTCCAGCTGGACTCTAAAGACGATATGCGCACAGAGATCGGGCGACATCCCATTGGCGATGGCCGCCCTGACCATATAAAGGTTTCTGGGGCGTCTAGCGCCGATGTACGGTCGGCGACGTGTTATCGCGGTGCGTTGTCTGGTCCGTCGTCCGTGACCGACAAGGACGAATTTGCTGGGACAACTAGCGACCGCAACTTGTGGGCCGGTACGCAGTCCGAAGCCAACTTTCCGGTGACTCGACGCTCCGCTCTAGGCTCCGCTCTAGGCTCTATTTCATTGCCGCCGCCTTCCGCGGGACGCGGAAAGGAGCAGCGGGTCGATCCCTGGACGCGCACCGGGTGGGCGGTCGCGATGATTAGGGACCAACTTCACCCCCTGCTAATGGCGGACTATCTGCCCTTCTGCTTCCTCTGCGAGGATGGATTCCTGAAAGACCTTGCAAGCGGGGAGGGGCGTTACTGCTCTCCGGCACTCGTCAACTCACTCCTAGCCCTGGCTTCGCGGACCTGGAATGAGAATCAACGTCCTCATCCAAATCAGCGCCAGCAAGAGCAGCCAAATTACCATGATGTCGCCGATGTTGGATCCCCTCCCTCTGGTTGGTGGTATAGCCAGGCTTTGTTCGACGAGGCCGAGGCACTAATAAGCGGCAAAGGTCCGCCGGACACCCTTCCGGACATCCAAACCCTAGGGATGCTGGCCCTGTACCATGTCAGTTGCGGTCGCGACGCCGAGGCGTACGAGTTGGCTGGATCATTTGCGGCCGCCATTACGGAACTATGTCTTCGAGAACCTCTTGCGGAGGACGAGCAGGACGAACAGTACGCGCAGGTGCGAGCGACGACATATTGCGGGGCTCAATCACTCGTCCGGTATGATAAGCCGCCCTATTCTTCCTCCCCGTTCTTGCTTCCCTGCATTGCTAAATGCCATTCACCTCCACAGGATGCTTGGGCTTCTGAGAGCCCATTGCCCCGGAATACACGCCACGATTCTGCAAGACGATAGAGTCACTCTTGACCAGCCACCTTGCGCGTACAGGGCTAACAACCCGCCTGTGCTGTGGAGCACATCGTGTCAGTGGCGAAAAGGGGCACATGCGTCTCAGCTCCGCGGTCTGCAGCTCATTCCAGCCAAACTCTTTCAACTCACGGAATGGGTGTACAAACTCCTCGCGTCAGCACAAACGGCCACGAGCGATGAGGTAGTGTTGGTATACCATCGCTGCCTCAAGTGGTACGAGAGTGTCCTTGCTGTGCTCAAAACGGACCGGAGCAACTCACCATTTGTACTCTTCATCCAGTAAGAGCCCTCGCAAAGTCCTCGTGGTTTGCTGAGGATACAAACCTTTGCCTACATATCCGCATGTCGTATATGTGGATATCGGTGTCTGCGTCACGGTGCAGTGGCCCAAGTACAGAGCTAATTCTCTGCAGCATGTACTACCAATTCTGCCTCCTCTCTCTTTTTACGCGGTATGGTAGCTTGCCTCTCGAGGGACTCTCTGGGAATCCACACGAGATCTGTTTCCAGGCCGCGCAGTCGATCCTTGGGCTCTCGCAGTCGTACGTCGGCGCAATCACCCTGCGCCGGGTGCCTCCGCTTGTGCCGTACTACGTGTGTGCGTCGGGGCTGTTAAGCTTCGCCATCGAGGAGGCTGGACGCGGTATGCTCAGGGTCGTGCCTCAGCTCCACTTTGATCATGGCGATCGGGCCGTGGTCGAGACGGCCGAGCCGCTGGAGGAGGCGATCAGGAAGGAGCCAGATGACGGCCTGGTGGGATTTAGTCATGTACCGTATCCTCAGGTATAAACAAGCAGACCGTCGTCAAGGATTATGTAGAACGCCCTGGCGGAAGCGTCCAGAGCTAGGCCGGCCAGGTTAACTCTCATGATGGAGAAATCGGACGCATCGTATGAGGAACAGTATAGCTAAAGCATAGGTTGATGGGGTCTCGTTACCCAAGTCATCCGTTGCGACACGCAGCGACGCGCAGACAGTCCGTGCTTCGCGACGAGTCTGGTGGTGAATCAGCGGTGTGCGACCAACGCCCGAATGTCTCGGCATTTGCTTTACCCCACCACAAGTCGCCATGACTTCCAAGCGCCACGGCGCCGATGTTAAGATACCCCCTCCGCGAGCGACGCCACAGTTGACGGGCCAGATCCTCCCCAGTCCGACTCCTGAAAAATACCACCCAGGAGCACCCATTGCTTGGCTCGCGCTTGCCACCACCAAGCGCATATGGTCGTGCCTGGTGGCCCAGCAGCGATGGAGCAATGTTCTCATCAAGCAGCTGGCATCGCCCGAGATGGGCGCACCGTCGAGGTGGATGAAGACGATGTGGACTCATCGTACGGCGACGAGATCTCATCCGCCAGCACGTCATTACGCAGCAGCATCTTCAGGTACGAATGGAAACATGGACGGCGCTACCACAGCTACCAGGCGGGATCGTACAGCTTTCCCAATGACGATCAAGAGCAGGACCGCCTGGACATGATCCACCACGTGTACTGTCGCGCGCTCGACGACCGCCTGTTCCTCGCACCGATTGATCCCACTGGTCTTCATATCCTCGACATTGGCACCGGCACAGGAATATGGCCCATCGACCTTGCAGACCAATTCCCCAGTGCGTCTATTGTTGGCAATGACCTTAGTCCAATTCAGCCAGCATTCGTACCCCCAAACGTTACGTTCGTCGTCAATGACGTCGAGTTGGACTGGGTGGAGCCTAGGATGTACGACTTCATCCACTGCCGATATATGGCCGGTGCCATTAAAGATTGGCCACGATTAGTTCACCAGATCTTCAATAATCTGAAGCCCGGGGGCTGGGTTGAGTTCCAGGAGTGTGTCAACACCCCATACTCGGAGGACGACTCACTGAAGCCTGGTAATCCGCTGGTACAGATGGTGGATGGCATACGGGTTGCTTTGGATAAGATTGGCCGCACAGGAAACCCTGCGCCATCATTCAAACGCTGGGCGCAGGATGCAGGTTTCACTAGACTTGAGGAACAACGTTTTAGAATGCCAGTCGGAAGCTGGCCCAAGGACCCGCGCCTTAAAGAAATCGGCGCATTCCTAAGCGTCAACATCTCTGAGGGCGTGGAGGGGTTCACTGCAAGCTTATTCAGGGATGTCTTGGGCTGGTCGCGAGAGGAGCTGGAGGTTCATAACGCGCGTGTGCGATCAGCATTGAGGGCCAAGGGTGTCCACGCAATCTTCGACTTCCTTGTCGTGACGGGAATGAAACCAAGGTGATACAAATCCGTACACGCTTGTTACGAGATGAGTAGGCTGAGCTCATGACTGGGCAGCATGCGGATTAGCTGAGACACGTAACAACTGACGAAGGTAGCAGCAACCTCTTACTCGTTCACACGCCACAACTCGACATCGGTGTTGAAACAAGCTCGCCACTCTCGACCACGCACTCCAACACCCAAGGACTAGGGCTGCTAGGACCAAGCTGCTATTGCCCGCCACCATTCTCGTGTCCTGCTAGGGTTGAAAGATGCCCATGGGCTGGACTATTGCATCTGATCTTCAACACGAATTCGGGGACGGTGCGGCCAGGGCAGCGTTGCACCGAAAACGGGCCATCTTGTGCCGCCGTGAAAGGACAAAGTGTGGCTACCGCTGGCTTTAGCCAAAAGGGCGCTGGCATGGTACAACCTTGTGCGCGGCTGCATGTAACAGTATGCTCGATTCCGTGGAAAACGGTAAGCTCTCATTTGGAAGCCGACCGTTACGTCCTCAAGATCGTTCGCTTCTTCCGGGGATGTATATCGGAGTCATTCTTTCGGGCATCTTAATCCGAAGCTTGGGATTAGCAGCACCGTCGGGTAGGCGTCTTCCTCAGGTGATGGGCAATACCACACGCAATTAGGATTGCGGCATTGACGATGCACGGAATCCCGGATGGGGTTCTGCTATGCATGCACCCGTACTTGGCTGCTGCCTGCGCGCATTAGATGCCCGCTCACGACAGAGACGAGTGAAGCTCGAAGTGTCCCATCTCGCCTACGCTAATACCGCAACCACGATGGTCGCGGTCGCAGAGCGAGGCCTGCCGTTTCCTATCGGCATTCCCAATGCCGCTGCCCGAGCCAAGCAATCATTTGCGACCACAGTGGTTCAGTGGCTACTTTAGGCTACCAGGGGATTAAACTAGCCAACAATAATTTTTTAATACTCGTCATTGTTCATTACAATTAAAATCTGCCATAATACGAACCTTAGCTATAGTTATCGTGAAGCAGTCCGTCACAAAGGTGTTGAATTGCAGGACCACATGAAACTCCCGCCTCCTATGGAGGATTTGGCGCTCCTTAACATACTATTTAGCTGGCGAACTTGGTTGCCAGAGACGACCAAATTCGCCTCCTCACGCTTCTCCGCCGGGCTTGTATTATCGGCGGGTTCTGGTGCATGAAACCAACAATACCCTCGTCAGCTCGGGCGGGGAATTTGCCTTGCGCGTCAAGCATCTGTGGCATGACTTTACGCAGGCGGTAATCCTCTGATTGTCGGCTTGGGTTTTCTAGCAACTTGGGTTTGGTTGGTCTCCCGCTGCATTCGCCGCCAAGATTGCCGCACGGGCTACAATCCATGCTTCCATTCACAGCGTCGTCATGTATTTATCGCCAGCGACCCTCCACCTGTGCCCACTTTGCCTCTGTGAGAGAGTAGATCCTGCTGGTAGGTCCATAGTGTTCTTCTACTCGAACCAGGCGACTTGCGTAGTTGGCTCGCGCCGTATTCCAGTCATCCAGGAATTTGCTGATTGCATCGGGGTTAACAGAATCCAAAGTGTATGGCGAAGGAAAGATAGAAAGTTCGCATGGCCAAGGCATCTACGCCACTCATCATCCTCCCCATAGTCCAGCAATGCACGCAGATTTCCATTGTTCGTGTGGTCGCCTTGCAGTGCCGGTGCAAACGTCTTGGAGTTGCAAATATGATCACCTTGGTCAGCTGGCGACGTTGGCAATTCTGCCGGTACATTAGGTACGTTTGATGGTGATGTCAATTTCGGTGTCTGGAGGAGACACTCTTCGCCTGCCGTCCTCCGGGTTTCGGTAGGAAGTGGAGGGAGAAATGGTGTTGTTGGCAGTGCACGGTCTTGTTCAAGGCTAGATGATATCTCGATCATGCCTGGCCTGGTGCTGGTGTCGGCTCCGTCCCAACCAAAGTGCTTCTGCTGTTGAGCTGGGGAGTGTTGAGGCAGGTCCGTGGAACAGCTCAACCCGATGGTGCTGGGACCTGGATTTGGATGATGAGAGGCTGGAGGAGCGGCTGGAGCCCGGGTGCGCACGACCACGCTCGGATATGAGCCACGGTCCCCGCAAAGATCTTTGGTCAATGCGTCAGCACGATCGTCGAATCCTACGATGATTGCACACCTGTAGTATCTGTGGTGCAGAATGGAGAGCCGAACTTCTCTCCCACACCATGCCATGAGCGCACAAGCGGCGGCCAGCCAAGTGACAATCCATCGCGACGTGCTCAAAAGTTACGCCACGTTCGTACCTCTGTGGAGGTCGGCTATCTGTACGCATTTGCAGACGAGGCTGACCATCCCGGCAGGGCAAGGCGTCGTGGCCAGGGTTGCTCGAATTGTCTTCAAATTGTTCCAGTAAAATAGCCCAATATGTCTGGCGTTCGCGATCCGTCACGCTTGCCAATAGTTGGCCCAGTACAAGGTGCAGGCGGTTGCCCGAGAGACCTTGCTAAAGAGGTGGTATTAATGGTGAAACGAGTAGGAGCCATAGAGTTTATGACCGCCCGTAAATTGTTCTCAGAATGGTCCTCACATACAGCGGAGCACGAACAAGTCGTTGGTGATAACGAGAACGATCACGAAGGCCAGGGGCTGTGACCAGTAGGTTGCATGCTCCTAAAATGCTACAACTGGAGACGTCCATGCTTCTTAGGCGCGCGGGGCGGATAAAACTAACGAAGTTGGACCACATCACTAGTTTGTGGCAGTGCTTGAAGTGCGCGCGAGGACCGCAGCGATGATCCGTCGGCCTCTGAGCCAGCTCTTTCCAGCACTAGTGGACTAACGCTTTCAAACTACCGCCGCACTGCCTCTGGAAATGAAGTGATCTCTCACATCGTGGAAACGGTGGCTTGTCCTGCTGCCCCGGTTCGAAAATCTGACGAGGCAGTACGACCGGTCGTGGTTCTGGCCTATGGGGAAAGCACGACCGCATTCAGGCCAGGTTACTAGGCCTGCGGATGTGATTAAATGACGCTGTGCTCGTTGCTCAACAATCCTCCAGTAATTTGTTCCGATGGTAAGTGGAGGCGTCCCAGGCAAAGTGGAGAACCCCAGGACAATTCTCACATCTCCTGTGGCCCGACGGGAGACCACCCCAGCCGTCGCGAGTCAGGAATTCCTGGTATCCAAGCCAAACGCAAATTCGCAGGGATAAATAACGATCCCAATCGGCAAGGCCACGTTGACATCCGAAACAGTGGATCCGGGACAGTCCGCTTGTCGCCGGATTTATCCATATTACCAGATCCTGGGCGTCAGAGTCGGCAACGGCTCGAGACCGAAGCTGACATGGAGGCGGAGGACCCTCATCTGCACGCACTCGCCCGTAGCTGGGTGCCAGACCCGGACCGTCTTGTCGTCAGAGCCCGATGCCAGGAGCGCGGAGTCATACGAGAAGGTCACCGAACGCACCCAGTCCCCATGGCCCTCGAGCGACTGTACGCACTCGCCTGTAGTTGGGAGCCACGCTAAGTGGCTACCTCTGCTTGGGCTCCTCCGTGATCTTGAGACAGTCGCCCTCGTCGGGGATGAACGGCTTATTGTCTTGCAGAATCCCATCCTTCAGTTCGTCAAGTGATCCATGTCCATGGAGCTAGTGCGGATACCATGTGCTTCGCTGCCCGCTCGTCTGCGCGGGTTTTGAACAATGGGCTTCCGGTCAAGCCTGACCCCGAGCCAGCGCACGGAGTCCCTGGGTGGAGCCGGTAGCGTGAGGTGGGCATCCATTGACGAAGTATTCGAGACGCATCGACAAGGCGCTGCCGGGCAGGCATACCCGTGCGTTATACGACTCGCTGAAGAGGAGAGAATCAGACGTCCTTGCTCAGCTTCGGACGGGAACGATGCGGCGGAACAGCTATCTTCTTAAGATAGGTGCGGCGGAGTCGGACATGTGCGACTGTGAAGCACCAGAGACAACAGAGCACTTTCTGTTCCGGTGCAAGAAGTGGACAGGACAACGGGAAATCCTCTTTGCGTGCTCACGAACAAAGATTGGCAATCTCTCCTTCGTTTAGGAGGTAGAGCGGGTTCAGATGACGATAAGTAGGAACCGGACATGCGGCCCGCACGTGCGACGATCAAATTTGCGATTGCGACGCAAAGGCTGCGAACAAGCGGCGTCACCCAGAACACTCAGAACGCTCGTCTTTAACTTGCGACTATACTAACAAAACAGCCTCAACTTTGGCAGACCGTGCTTCAGTTGCTGAGAATAGGATGCTGAACACTTGGAGAACTTGGCCTTCAAGCAGGCCTGTCATGGATCAAGAACAACGAGGTTGGCTTTAAGCGGTGCGACGTTTTATCTGTGGGGCTTGGGATGTCATGTACCAAACGAACCAGATTGTCAAGCAGGTAGTGTTGAGGCCCTATCGGGACTTCCCTCCGGGCGTAATAAATCCATGCCATGCCATGCCATGTGTCAATATCAAGCCGCTCATTCACGTAGACCGTTAACAGCACTGCTGCCTACCACCGGTGGCGATAGCTTCAGGCAACCCAGCTTCTGCCTGCCTTGTCTCAGGTGCCTGCCTCAATCAGGACGGGTATAAATCACCGACTAAAGTCAATCATTAGATAGAAGAATCAAGAGTCTTTTGTTGCCCAAATTCACTGGGGACCTTCTGCCCGGTCGTCAGTCAGTTATGCACACGTGCAGTGCGACACCTGTTCAGCTCTTCATTTGGCCAAATGGCTATCGAGAGTCCCCTCGCAACGACAGTGACAAATAGGACAGGGATTTTTGCTCGCAGCTGCAGAGGTGTCGAGGAAAGGGCGTCCCACGATGCAGTGAATACTGCATCAGAATAACAAAATCGTCGTCAAGCATGTATCCTCCTGGCGAACACAGCGCGGCCCTCCCGAGTCGCGGGGCTGTTGCGCAGAAGTGCTAGACGCGCTCTTCTGGCTAAGCCGGAAGGGGTCCAGGGACGCAGATCGAAGGAATTAGCATTATGAAGCGGGCTGGACGAGGTGGATGCCATCGCCGCCGCCGCCGCCGGCTGCGCAGAGTGCAGTTCGGGCGGATTACAATGTACATTTTAGGGAATAAGGTGTGCATCAGCCTACTTTAACAGTGAGAAATTAAGAATGCGGGGAAGTATGGAGGGTTGCAAGATACGACATTCTCACAATGAGACGGTCTCTGGGCAAGGCGTACTAGAGAGTGAACGCTTCCTTGCTGAGGCACCAATGTGTTGGTTGGACCCTTGTCGCCGTAAGTCGGTGGTGAGGAAGGGACATTACGAAGGCGGTGTGCGGGAGCCACCGAGATATTTTATTCCTGCAACCTCACTGACCCCGCTCTTCATACTTGTTCAGCTACGTCCGCACTCACGACAGACGAATCACCCTCATATGACGACAGAAACGTACTCCGATTGCGCGTGGTCCGATGGAGTAGCTTCTCACTCCTCCCCCTCGTACCAGTGAAAATCATGGCGGCACAGCCCTATCAAAAACAGCCCCTACCATGCCCAGATTGGGTTCTTTCGACTGGCTGCAATGCCCAGTGAGTCGTCCAGTTGGTCCACGCGAGTCTTCGTCGTCCGTACTTCCCGTGAATGAAATGCTCATGCACCTGTAGTGTCGCTAAGGACAGAGTATGGTTTGAGGACGACTACGCGCCTGTCGACTGCATGGTTTATAGCGTCGGGGTCTGCCCTCCAATGCAGGTTACAGGGATAGGCACCGTCCGTCTCCCCGTCAGAACGTCCTTCAAACCAGAACCAAACTCCCATGGCGCCTTGCATCTCTTCAATGTTCTTCACGTTCCAAAATCGTTGGTCAATATCATTGGCAAACCTGCGTTGGACGATTTCAACGTGGAGTTTTTACATCCGAGTGCAAAGGCTATGGCCAAACTTACAACTCATGCCAACGCCAAGACTGTTGCTCTCTTCAAGAACGGTGTTGGCGATTTGTCCGAGTTGCCTGTTGTCAGGCTCAGCGGCTACCCAGTTGGCCCTCGTGTGGCCCCTCCTCGGCCATCTTCCGGCTGCAAAGTGGTAGTGTCTGTCAACTGGCCCGCGAGCGAACAGGAGAAATGTTTCCGGCAGAGGAAGGCCAACAGTCCTATTTCATCGCGGGATCAATCAGGAGCTCTCACCAACGGCGAGTATCAGTGGTTGAAGCACCACTACGGAAGCGAGTTCAAATTCTTGACTGTTCATGGACTCAGCATATACAAAGAGGATGATCGCCAAGAGGGCCGCTCCATCCTCCGGCACCTGAGAGTGCAGGACGATTTGAGGGACCATAAGTGTGTTGACGAATCCGTGGACGTGGCGTGCAACAAGGGGATGGCACCCGCCTCATCAGCAGGAGATGACGTGTCATCCGATGAGGACAGACGGAAGGCGCGAAAGCAAATCTTGAGCTGTCATTTCTCTCGCGAAGAGATTGACTATATCAATCGCGACTGGGGCAACACTGCAGCTTTCATGCATCACCTCGGACTCGATTTCTATGATGAAGAAGATTGCTGCAGGGCGAAGGCCATGGCTACTAAGTTTACAGCAATGAGCAATGAGCAAGACGAGGACGACAAAGATGACTACGCCATCAAGGACAGCTCGAGCGGTCTCTCTGCAAACATTGGCGTCGAAAGGCCTGGGCGTCTCATGGACCACTTGTTCTCCGAAAGAGAGTTGTACTACATCAACCGCGATCATGGCAACTCCGCGATCTTCATGAAGCACATGGGCCTCAAATTGGATGATTCCGACGATTGCTTAGAGGCGAGAGAGATCGCAGCGTCTGTGTACTCGGATATCGACGATGGCGATGACGAATCCTTGGCCGACAACGTCTTGAGCTATCTGAATGTAGGAATGGGCCTGGAAGGGCCAAGGCAGCTCGCAGACCACTTCTTTTCGGAGGAGGAACTAGATTTCGTCAACAACACCTACGGTGACTCGGTGTCATTCATGATCTCGCTCGGCCTCGAATTCTACAGAGAGAATGACTGCCGAAAAGCCAAGTCCATTGCGGCAGCTTTGCTCAGCAATGATGACCAGGGCGGGGACGCAGGTTTCGGCATACGAGGGCATTTGCCCGGGGCAAACATTCTGCGCGGCGGTTGTTAACGCTCAACGAGACCGCTGCCAGTGCGTGTGTCGCACAATAACGCTCGGCCCCAAAAAGTAGGCGTCATACTTCTGTGTGGTGTATTGCTGTTCATGTGCCGTGTGACAGCTTGAACCCTGAGAGACTCGCAGGCTGGAGCAAGCGGGCGATCCATTAAATTGCATCCACTGGACGTTGTTCAGCGTCTGCATAGCTTCACTTATCGAAGAGGATGTATTACTCGCGGGTGGGATACACTCAGAGAGGCGCGGTATACCTGTATTGACTTCGCAGTTGTCGGAGGTCCGGAACTGGTCGACGCAGCAGCACAAGAACTTGTTGCCTTCAACCATAACTTCAAAAAGGGGGAAGTTGAAGGGGTTGGGGTGGGCTGCAGGAGAGCCCTAACGATTGTCCACTTCTTCTGGCGTGCGGTGCCATTGCCGCACCCCCTAGCTGCAGGTAGTCGACTTATGGTTAACATTACCCGGGAACTGACTCGCGCTTTGCCCGCACTAGGAAGGGATGCACATTCAATGCTTTTTCATCATACTTTCTTGGCATGCAATTGTTAAGAAAGTAGCGTATTTTACACCAATTTGACTAACAACTGCACCACCAACTTTGCGAGCCGCGCGCTGCGCTGGCTCTGGCAGCGGCCATGGCAACTGCCATGGGCTCGCATGCTGGCTCAGATCCCTTTGATCTGGATAATCACATTCCCTTAACTTTTGCCGACCGGGCCCGTGCTGCCCAGCTCCGAAACAGTTCTCCGGTCGTCGACCGGCCGATCGGTGTCTCGCCGGCGCCACGGCGACCGGCCCAGACGCCGTCTTCGCCTCTACTCCGACTCGCCCACTCTACTGCTACGGAAGTCGCGCAGCCTGCATTCTCGCCGTATAGGCCCTCGCTAGAACCCATTCTGGAGCCCGTCTCTATCGTCGAAGGCGCCAACAGGGTCGCACAAGAGCAAACGGATGCCTACAACGCCAAACTAGCAGTCTTTCATGCATTCTGTGAATCATTCGACCAGGCCGCGAAGCAGTTCACGTCTGGGATTGAGCATACTTTCGCGAATCAATTCGCCACCAGCTTCCTCGACTTCTGGCGCCAGTCTCTCTCGATACTGCCGCCCGTGACAGCGCCGACGTACAGCAGCGTCGCCGCCGGTCGCAGTCCTCTCCAGGCCCCTGCGAGCCACGCCACCGCCCCTTCTGTAGAGGCCCCGCCATCTGCACCACAACAAACAGCCGAAATACGTCTCCAGGGACGACCAATCCCCGCCCCACCGAAAGAGGACCTCCGGGTCTTTGTGCGACTTGACGCCGAAGCACCGGCGAGGAAGTTCGAATCGTACGCGATCCGGACCCACGTCGCCGCGAAAGTCGGCATCGACCTCCACCAAATCCCGGCAGCCTTTCCCGTGAACTCGGGCTGGGCTATTCGCACGGCCGATGCAACCACTAGAGACCTCCTCGTCCAGCGCCAATCCGAATGGGCTGACGATCTCGGCGCGGAATCCGTTGAAGTCAGCAAGAAATGGTACACCTACGTGGTATCCAATTGTCCTCGCAGGCTCACTGATCTCCAAGGCAACGAAGCCGACTACGACGAAGCCGTCAAAGGCGAAATTACCTGCCAAACCGGCCAGACGGCCGTCAACATCCGCCCTAGTCGTCACGACTCGAACGATTTTCCTGTCAAGACACTCCTCGTGTCTTTCCTCAAACCCACGCAGAAACCCTGGCGGCTTTTCGGCTCCAGCAGACTGGCCCGATACATCGACAAACCGGTAGCGCCCCGCCAATGCGACAAATGCTGGGACTTTCACGCCCGACATAGCTGCGACCGCCGACCGTCCTGCAAGCGATGCGGCAAGGCCGGACACGACGACTCCTCCTGCGCAGCGCCGGAGCAGTGTGGCAACTGCCTCGGACCGCATGCCGCAGATTTCCTGAAATGCCCGGCACGTCCCATACGGTCCCATGGCGCTTTCCGCCGATTGACCAAGGAAGAGAAAACCCGCGTCCGAGAAATGGGCGCTCAGCTATCCGCCCAGCTAAAGCAAAACACGGCACAGGCGGAGGCGCTCTCCCGATCGGACGGAGGACCGCCTCAGGCCGTGAGCCCCTCACCCGGACCCGCGCCCTTGACCGCGCCTGAGGCGAACGACCGCCTTAGCCCTTCTGCCCCTGGCAGCACGCCAGGCAGCACGCCCGGCAGCACGCCCCCCAGCGCTCCCCAGCCCGACGACAAACAACACGAGCCCGAAGTCGAAACCTTACGAGCGGAGAGCGAAACCTCGACCCTCAGCCCAACTATGACTATAACTCCGCCATTCATCATCGTGGACACGACTCCTCGGCCCGTGAGCAGACCGGCCTCTCCTTCCAAGAAACGACGCATCGACCCCATCGATCCCGTCTCGCACGATCAATGACGCGATATTCCCGTACTCAACAAAACGGCAAGAAGAACCTGCGTATCTTCCAAGCGAACGTGGGCAAGATCCCGCCGGCTCATGACTGTGCCCTCGCCCTGGCCGACGCCGAACAGTACGACGTCGTCTTATTGCAGGAGCCGTGGACAGAAGCGAAATATGGCCGCTGTCTCACCAAAACCCACCCAGCATATGATACCTTTTCTCCAGTCGATAGCTGGACCAACAATACTACCCGCCCAAGAGTCATGACATACGTCCGGCGACGCCCCGGCCTAACGGCCGACCAACGACGTCCGGCGACAACTCGTGACATTCTCTGGCTCACCATCAACAATACGACGATAGTCAACGGCTACCGACAGCCTGACTTCGACGCGGCCCTTGACATACTCCTAGCCTGGAGCCCGCCGAGCAGGTGCTTGGTCGCGGGAGACTTCAACGCTAAACACTACAGCTGGCAGACCGGTCGTCTCGATGGCCGGGGCGACGACATCGCTCACTGGGCAGCAGAGAATCGCCTCAGCTTGCTCAATCCGACCGACGTGCCCACAAACCCGCATGGGAATACCATAGACCTTGCCTTCTCGAATGTACCACTCTCCGAGGCGGTCGTGGAGGACCATCTGGCCACTAGTTCCGACCACTTCACGCTCAGCATAGCGCTTCCGGAGGTGGGCGTAGCGCCAATACCACCTGGAAAAGTCCGCGTCACGACGGAAGACGAGATCAAGCGGTTCGTAGATCTCGTCCAGTATGGGTCAGTGGACATTCCAGCCCCGACGACAACTATCCATGACCTTGATGCTCTTGCATCCGCCCTGGTGCGCCTCCTCCAAGCGGCGGCGAAGGTCGCCGGTCGCCCCGTTCGAAAGCAAGGACGCAGCGCCCCATGGTGGACCGAGGAATGCCGGCTCGCCGCAGCGGAATACCGCGCGATCAGAAGAGTCTATCCCCTTGGATTTTGTCGGGACGTTCAGCTCGCCAAGAAGGACTTCCAGAAGGTTGTCCGGCAAGCTAAACGGCTATACTGGCGCAAACTCATCGACAGCTTCAACGACAGTGCGTCTGTGTTTAAAGCCGTCCGCTGGCTGAAGTCTCCAGGTGCCTTCCAACCACCGCCGCTCGAGGTAGATGGCGAAGTATACGAAACGCAGCTCGACAAAGCGAATGCCCTTCGACGAGCCACGCTGGAAAGACGAACGGCGGAAGACGACATACCCGACCCGTGGGTCCCAGTCACCGCGACAAGACCGATACCTTTCGCTCAAGATGTATCACTAGCCGAGGTGCAGGACGCGACCATCCGCACGGGAAACACATCCCCCGGCTCTGACAACATCACTGTCAAGATGCTCAAAGCGGCCTGGCATATTATCGGTGAGCATGTCCGTAGTCTATACGAGGGATGTCTCCGACTCGGTCACCATCCGCAACCATTCAGAGAGGCAGAGGTGGTCATGATAGCGAAGCCGGGTCGTCGGAATTTGTCGACACCACGCGCCTGGCGACCAATCTCGCTGCTCTCCTGCCTAGGCAAGGGTCTTGAGAGGCTCATCGCACGTCGCCTAGCGTGGGCGTCCATCCACTATGGTGTGCTCCATCCGCAACAAGCTGGGGCCCTGCCGAAGAGGTCCGCTGTCGACCTCGTGGCTGCTCTCGTGCACGACATCGAAGAAGCATTCGCTCGCGGACAGGTCGCCACGCTGGTGACAATGGATATCCAGGGGGCCTTTGATACCGTCCTCCGCAACCGACTGATCCTCCGCCTCCGCCAGCAGGGATGGCCTGAGCATCTCGCACGGTGGGCTGGCTCGTTCATGTCCGACCGCTCGGCGTGCGTGCGATATCAGGACATTACGACACCCAGTTCCCCACTCCAGTGCGGGCTGCCGCAGGGTTCGCCCGTCTCGCCTATCCTTTTCTTGCTGTACACCGAGCCGATCTATCGCCTGGGCAATCCGACGGGTCGATTCGGCTACGCCGACGATACTGGCATCCTATGCGTAGGAGGCTCGCTGGAGACGACGGCCGACCGGGCGTCGCGCTATGTCAGCGAGCTCGTAACATGGGGCGCCGCCAACGGAATAAGCTTCGACCCTGCAAAAACCGAGGTCATGCACTTCTGCCGAACCAAACCCAAGGTGTCGCCGCCGATATTCCACGAAGGCGAGAGACGCCCGGAAAAAGCGATGCGCTGGCTAGGCATCTGGCTCGACAGCACTCTGACGTTCAAGACCCACGTCGAGAAATGGACAGCTAAGGCGCAAGCCGTGGCACACCACTTGCGAGGACTCGCCAACACCAAACATGGCCCACTTCCGAGCGCTATGCAAAGAGCCGTACGAGCTTGTGTCGAGCCGGAGCTGCTCCATGGCGTCGAGGCCTGGTACCCTGGATTGAGCAGCCCTCGCTGGCGCCAGCCCACGAAAGAGGGCCCCTCGGGAATCCAACAGCTGCTGCGGAAGATGAACAAGTCGCTTCACAACTCTATGCGTGCCGTTCTGCCAGTCTGGAGGACGACGCCTATCGCCGCGCTGCATCGTGAGAGTGGCATCCCGCCGATCGCCCAGTTGCTCGAAACTCGCCGGATACGCTTCGCAGCCCGCCTTAAGCGTGTGGATGAGGCACACCCGCTGGCAAAACGCACACTGCAGCCGAAGCCGCGGACCATCCAGAGGTCAATCAAGCTGAAGTACCAGATGCCTCGCGAGGTTTTCCGGACTAGACTCAGACGCAGCGACCAGCTGCTACCGCGCAGCACACGACCACTGCTCCTCCCCCGCCATTTCGACGAGCACGCGACGCCCCTACAGACCGCGTCGAAAGACGACTCTGCAGAAGACTTCCTGGAATGGCTCCGGTCTATCCCGAGTGAGACGCTCGTCGTCTACTCAGACGGATCCTTATCGACAGAGAAGGCCGCTGGGTACGGCTATGTAGTCCATCGCGATGGACATACCTTGACGACTGGCAACGGCCGCCTTGGCCCAGCGGAGGTCTTCGACTCCGAAGCTAAGGGCGCCCTTGAGGGATTGCGTGCTGCACTGAACCTCCCTAGCCCACGACGCATCTTCGTGTGTCTCGATAATCTGGGGGCCGCAATCTGCCTGAGAGGCATGCCCGCGGACTCTTCTCAGGAAGTGTTCCTCGAGTTTCAGGCTTTGGCCACGACACATGGCGCCGTCGAGGTCCGCTGGATCCCCGGCCACACCAACATTGCGGGCAACGAGCAGGCGGACGCCTTAGCGAAGGCGGCCACCTCCTTGCCCGAACCAGCAGACGCTCTCCCGACACTCGCTCATTTGCGCAGGACTGCCCGGCAGCAGCCCAGAGACGCTTTTGAAGCCTGGTGGGACGCCTCTGCACCCGACCAGTACAAGCCACTGCATCTCAAGCCTGCCATCGGCTGCCCACCAGAGCTAGAGCTCCCACGACCACTGCTCCACCACCTGCTCGCGGCACGGTCTCGTCACGGAGACTTTGCCGACTACCACGAGAGATTCAACCACGACGACGCGCGGCTGTTATGCTCATGTGGCCGACGAAAAGAGCCAAGTCATCTCTTCTATTGCCGAAAGATTCTGCCGCGACATCGGATGAGGCTGGCACCCTCACCGACTGCGGCAGTCAATCGTGCAATAGGCAGAGACTTCAACAAGTTCGTCAAGCTGGCGAAGGCAAGCTCGTTCTTCGAATGGTCGTGTCCTCGCCACTAGGCGGACGGTGCTCGCTCCCTTTCTTTCTTTTGTCACTTCTCACTCTGTGACCCGTCTAGGCGGAGGGTGTTGCAACACCCTTTGCCCGCCCGGGTCAATTGAGCCTGCTCTCGCAGTCTCCGACGACGGCCTCTCTCGAGGCCAGTAGAATACGGCACTTAGATGCCGCGCTTGGACGACCCGCTGACGGGCACCGAGCACGAATTGGAGCGCCTCAGAGCCGTTGAAATGCTGGATGGTGGTTTGTTTACTTTTCGGGATGGGAAGATGAGGGGAGGGGACACCTGGAGGTAATCTCTGAGACCCACCAGAACCTGTATCGATAACGTAGGATGGACCCACTAGCCCAGCACGTCCTGTGCCCCAAAGGGACCTGAGCGGCCTCACGGCCGCTGGACGAAAAATACACACACACACACACACGTCACTATACTCGGCATGCACCTTCCTTTGACATCATACTTTCTTGGCATGCAATTGTTAAGAAAGTAGCGTAGTTCTAACCAATTTGCTTAACATCTACACCTTGAACCACTTGAGCCGCGCTTCGCGCTGGCTCTGGCAGCGGCCATGGCATCTGCCACGAGCTCGCATGCCAGCTCAGATCCCTTCGATCTGGGGGCTCATACCCCGCCTAACCTCGCTAGACTAGCCCGTGCAGCTCAGCTTCGAAACAGCTCTCCGCCCATGAGCCAGCCGATTGGTGCCTCATCCGCGCTCCGGCGACCGGCTCAGACGCCGTCATCGCCCCTAGTCCGATGCTCCAGTGCCGCCGCTACGGAAGGAGCGCAGCCCGAACCCGAGCCATATAGGCTCAACTCCATAGAGCCTCTCAACCTACAGCCGGTCTCCATCGTCGACGGGGCCAACAAGGTCGCCCAAGAACAGACGGACGCCTATAACGCCAAACTAGCAGTCTTTCAAGCCTTCTGCGAGTCATTTGACCAAGCTGCGAAACAATTCACGTCTGGAATTGAGCACAGCTTCACGGAGCAGTTCGCCAATAGCTTCCTCGATTTTTGGCGCCAGTCGCTCTCCATCCTGCCACCTGCGCCGCCCGCGCCGACGTACAGCAGCGTCGTCGCTGGTCGCACTGCACACCGGCCCCCAGGGGGCAACGCCACTACCTCTACCGCGGCCCCGCCGCCTGAACAGCAACAAACAACAGTCCCTCGTTTCCAGGGACGACCGATCCCAGCCCCACCGAGAGAAGACCTCCGGGTCTTTGTGCGACTCGACGCCGAAGCGCCGGCGAGAAATCACGGAAACTACGCGATCCGGACCCACATCGCCGCGAAAGTCGGCATCGACCTTCAGCAGATCCCGGCTGCCTTTCCCGTAAATTCGGGCTGGGCTATTCGCACCGCGGATGCAGCCACTAGAGACCTCATCGTCCAGCGCCAGTCCGAATGGGCTGACGATCTCGGCGCGAAATCCGTTGAAGTCAGCAAGAAATGGTACACCTACGTCGTATCTAATTGTCCTCGCAGACTCACAGACCTGCAGGGCAATGAAGCCGACTACGACGCAGCAGTCAAGGACGAAATTGCCTGTCAAACCAATCTGACGCCCATCAGCATACGGCCAAGCCGGCACGACTCGAATGATCTTCCAAGCAAGACACTCATAGTGTCTTTCCTCGAGCCCACCAAGAAGCCCTGGAGGCTATTTGGCTCCAGCAGACTGGCCCGCTACATTGACAAACCGGCCGTGCCCAGTCAGTGCGACAAGTGTTGGGATTTCCATGGCCGACATAACTGTGACCGCCGACCTTCCTGCAAGCGATGCGGAAAGGTCGGACACGACGACTCCTCTTGCGCAGCGCCGGAGCAATGTGCCAACTGCCTCGGACCGCATGTCCCAGATTTCCTGAAATGCCCAGCTCGCCCCATACGATCCCATGGCGCTTTCCGCCGATTGACCAAGGAAGAGAAATCTCGCGTCCGAGAAATGGGCGCCCAGCGATTCGCTCAGCTAAGTCAACGCACGGCCCAGGCGGACACGCTCGGAGGATCGCCTCAGTCCGTAGACCCTTCATCTGGGCCGGCACCATCGAACGCATCTGGTGCAGACGACCGCCTTAGCCCCTCTGCTCCAAGCAGATCATCCCCCATTGCCCACCAGCACATCGACAACCAGCTTGAGCCTGAAGCCGACACTTCACAAGCTGAGAGCGAAACATCGACCCTCAGCCCAACCATGACAATAACCCCGCCATACATCATCGTGGATACGACTCCTCAGCCCGGGAGCAGACCTACCTCTCCTTCCAAGAAGCGACGCATCGACCCCATCGCGCAAGATCCATGACGCGGCATCCTCGTACTCAACAAAGCGGCAAGAAGACTCTGCGAATCTTCCAAGCGAACGTGGGCAAGATCCCGCCGGCACACGACTGCGCCCTTGCCCTCGCGGATTCTGAACGATACGACGTCGTTCTTCTCCAGGAGCCATGGACAGAAGCCAAGGGCGGCCGTTGCCTCACCAAAACGCATCCCGCCTACGACACCTTCTCCCCCGTAGACAGCTGGGAAGACAATAGCACCCGACCCAGAGTCATGACCTATGTCCGCCGCAGGCCGGGACTGATGGTCGATCAGAGACGGCCCGCGGCAACTCGTGACATCCTGTGGCTCGTGGTCAACGACATCACTCTAGTCAACATCTACCGCCAACCGTTGCACGACGAGGCACTTGACATACTACTCCAATGGTCCGCACCTGACAGATGCTTGGTAGCTGGCGACTTCAACGCCAAACACCACAGCTGGCAAGCCGGCCGCACTGAAGGCCGCGGTGAGGCCGTAGCCGAGTGGGCGACGGCCAATGGCCTGAATCTGCTCAACCCGGCTGACATCCCGACGAACCCCCATGGCAACACGATAGACCTTGCCTTCTCTAATATTGGCTTGGCCGACGCGGTGGTCGAGGACCACCTCGCTACCAGCTCCGACCACTTCACGCTCAATATCACCCTGCCCGAGCTCGCGGTAGCGTCTCCACCCACTGGAAAGGTCCGCCTTACCTCTGAGGAGGAAATAAGACGCTTCGTCGAGATGGTTGAAAACGGTGCGGCGGCTATCCAGCCGTCGACTGCCTCCCCGCAAGACTTGGATTCACTTGCCCTGGCCGTGACCAACCTACTCAAGTCTGCCGCCAAGGCTGCAGGCCGGCCGGTCCGCAAAGGAGCGCGCAGCGCACCCTGGTGGACGGAAGAATGCGCGTTGGCGGCAGCGGAGTATCGCGCTGTGAGGAGAGTCTTCCCTCTCGGCTTCTGTCGTGAGGTTCAGCTCGCCAAAAGGTCCTTCCAGAGAGTCGTGCGACGAGTCAAGCGCCGCTACTGGCGCGACCTCATTGACAGCTTCACGGACAGCGCATCCGTCTGTAAGGCGGTCCGTTGGTTGAGATCACCGGGTGCTTTCCAACCACCGCCGCTGCAAGTGGATGATATTGTCTATGAGACCCAGTTGGACAAAGCCAACGCCCTGCGACGAGCAACGCTCGAACGTCGCACTTCGCAGGACGACATCGCGGACCCGTGGATCCCAGTGATCACGAGGAGGACGATTCCCTTCGCCCAGTCCGTCTCCTTGGAGGAGGTCCGTGACGCGACCTTGCGAACAGGCAACACCTCTCCCGGCTCTGATAACATCACTGTGAAGATGCTCCGTGCCGTCTGGCATGTCATCGGGAACCTTGTCCACAAGCTGTTCCAGGGCTGCCTCAACGTCGGCCACCATCCCAAGCCTTTCAGGGAGGCGGAAGTGGTTATGATCACAAAGCCGGGGCGACGGAACCTTTCAGAGGCCCGTGCCTGGCGACCGATCTCGCTCCTCTCCTGCCTTGGCAAAGGCCTCGAACGACTCATTGCACGACGCTTGGCGTGGGCATCCGTCCACCATGGTGTCTTGCACCCGCAACAAGCCGGTGCACTACCGAAAAGGTCCGCCGTCGACCTCGTTGCCGCACTGGTTCACGACATCGAGGAGGCTTTCGCACGCAACATGGTCGCCACAGTCGTGACATTGGACGCCGAAGGCGCCTTCGACACAGTCCTCCAGAACAGGCTCATCCTCCGGCTAAGGCAACAAGGCTGGCCTCCGAATGTCGCCCGCTGGGCTGGCTCGCTCATGCACGACCGATCAGCATGCGTCCGCTACCAGGATGTCACGACCCCCTCGTCACCGCTCCAGTGTGGACTCCCGCAAGGGTCGCCGGCCTCCCCCATATTGTACCTACTCTACACGGAACCGATCTACCGTTTGCGTAACCTAAAAGGGCGCTTCGGCTATGCAGACGACACCGCTATCCTTTGCGTGGGCAACACTCTGGAGGAGACTGCCCGCAAAGCGTCAAGACACGTCCGCGATCTCGTGGACTGGGGTACCGTCAACGCGATAACCTTTGACCACAAGAAGACTGAAGTCATGCACTTCTCCCGAACAAAGCTGAGAAGCGCACCTCCAGTCTTCCATGGCGAGGTGAAGAAGCGGCCAGAGTCAGCCCTGCGTTGGCTGGGCATCTGGCTCGACAGCACTCTCACCTTCAAGACCCACGTCGAGAAGTGGACAGCCAAAGCGGCCAAGGTAGCCCACCACCTCAAGGGAATGGCGAACACAAACCGCGGGCCACTCCCGAGTGCGGTCCGAAGAGCCGTCCGCGCGTGCATCGAGCCACAACTGCTCTTCGGAGCGGAGGCATGGTACCCGGGCATGACCTGCCCGCGATGGACCCAACCCGCCAAGGAAGGGCCTTCGGGAATACGACACCTCATCCGGCGAATGGACAAGTCGCTCCATACGGCCGTGCGGGCCGTCCTCCCAATCTGGAAGACCACACCGCTTAGCGCCAGGCACCGCGAAGCGGGTATACCGCCAGTTTCCCAACTGCTCGAGTCGTGCCGACTGCGCTTTGCAGCCCGCCTTAGATCTCTCGACGAAGCGCACCCACTTGTGGCGCGAACGAAGCCGATGCGGGCCCCTGTCATCAACAGGGCCATCAAGCTCAAGTATCAGCTTCCACGAAAGCCATTCCGGACCAGACTACGGCGCAGTGACGAGTTGCTCCCGAGATGCGCCAGGCCAGAACTCCTTCCGCAGAGATTCGCAAGCGACCAGCCCCTGCAAACTGCACTGAAGGAGGAATCGGCCGCCAAATTCCGGGACTGGCTCCAGTCAGTTGAGCCAGGAACAGCAATCGTCTACTCAGACGGATCCCTCTCCCCGGAGGGAGCCGCAGGGTACGGCTATGCAATACATCTGGATGGACTCACCGTCCTCGCTGGCAACGGACGCCTCGGCCCCGCCGAGGTCTTCGATGCCGAAGCCAAAGGCGCTCTTGAGGGTCTGCGCGCCGCTCTAGGTCTATCCGAGCCAGAGCGAATCGTCGTCTGTCTTGATAACCTCGCAGTTGCGAAGTGCCTTCAAGGCATGCCGTCAGACTCCTCCCAGAAGGAGTTCATGGAATTTCAGGCCTTGGCCGCTGAACATGGTGCCACTGAGATCCGCTGGATCCCCGGCCACACCAACATCCCAGGCAATGAGCAGGCAGACGCCTTAGCAAAGGCGGGAACCTCTCAACCCGAGCCTGTAGACGCTCTCCCGACGCTGGCATATCTGCGCAAGGTCGCTCGGCGGCGACCAAAGGACGCATTTAAAGCCTGGTGGGCAGACATTCCAATAATAAATAAATAAATAATTTTGGCATATTGTTATGTATTTATTGATAAGCCCCCATATTGATATGTATTGTTAAGCTTATCAATTATTATTAATATAGGACTGGAGGGTCAGCTGACTCGTCGTCCGCCCCTGCGACGTCAATAATCTCGTCGTCTACTGCAACATAGAGTTTGCGGATCAAATCGTTCTTCACCCAATTACCCAAACATTGCAGCTCCTCGATAGTATCAGCCGAGAGTCGTGCCCTATCCCATGAAATGGTTCGCCTTGCGCAAGAGAACACTCGTTCCGGGTCGTCCGACATCGCCGGCACACTGAATATGTCAAGTGCCATTTGGTGTAAGCGCGGATACTCCATCCTCTGCTCGTCACGGCACCACCATTCAAGCGGAGTCTTTGTCGTTGTATGTCTTGGCGCAGATTCGACGAATTTTTCCAACTCATCCTCATCGTCCGTTTTGTCCAAGACACTCATTGACTGCTTGATGCGTTCGTACGGTGTTGCCTCCCCTCGTTCGTTCCTCAGCCGAGAGGCCGACTCCGACGCCAGCGGCCGGTCCTTGTATTTCGCCCAAAGCCGTCGCGCACCATTAATCGCGGTTTGTCGCCATTCCTCTGGCCAGTGGCGGTCAAGGTATCGCCGGCGCTTTTCTGGATGGAGCAGCAATGCGGTGGCGTATACGGGGTTTTTGTCACTCTCTGCGTAATATTTTGCGAGAACCCACCAGCCCATGTGAACCGAATTAACCATGCGCGCGTTGTCTGCATATTTGACCTGCTTTTCACGTTAGCACAAATCCAGCCAGGTGATTGCACTGCCATGCCTTACTTTTGCATCCTCAAACTGCATGAAGAGAATATCCATATTCTCCAGAACCTGATCTATCGATGCCCACTCCATTTGCTGCTCCAATGTCGCCTGGTGGAATGGCTGCAAGAATTCGTGAGTCATTTTGAGCACTTGCCAGTCATCGTGTGTAAGTATGTCAGCCTCCAGCTCATTGTGGAACTGGTTGAGCAATATTGACAATGGGCCTTCCTGGCTTATAGCCGCATCCAGTAGTTTGTACCATGAGTTCCAGCGAGTGATATTGTCAATACCGAGTGCCTTTCCTGCAATGTCATCCCAGGCATCGTTGCGTACCGTGGAGTTCCGGATGAACACTGCGATGTTGTGGAGTTTACCTAGTGGGCCGATGCTCCGCCAGCCGGCGGTGTCATTGCGTTTCTTTCGTTTGCCGTGGGTCGTTTGCCGAGTACTCGAGTGAACCTGGTCGTGCAACGCGTCTGCGACTGTTACATCGCTCGCTTCGTCTTGCGCCTGTTCCATTGCGGCCTGTAAGGCCTCCTCGCTGGTTGCAAAGAGAAACGCTTGCAGCGACAAGTTAATGATGTGGCCGGCACATCGCGTTCGGGACGATACCGGATCGAATGAAATACCGTATTCCTGTGATAAGTCAACAGCAAGTTGGCGGAGGCAAGTATCGTTCTTTGTGTCATTGTCCCCAGTGAAGTAGCCGATTCGGTGTGCCAGGCTGTACCGTCGAATAATCCTCATCAAGTACGGCGCCATTGCTGCGCCGGCATGCGAGCGGCGGAGGTTTGGGAGACCTAGCAGTGCCTTGCGAGGGCTATAGCCCTCGTCAACCCACTGTGCATGAACGGCGATATATGCCTTGCGCTGAGGGGACGACCACACATCCATGGCGATGTGCACGAGGCTCCGAGCACGTCCCAGCTGTCTCCTTACCAGGCTTGCAAACAAATAAATCAAATCAAATCCGGGGTCCAATTTGATTTGATTTGGATAGGGAAATCCTCGATCTGATTTGATTTGATTTGATTTGAGTCCATTTGGATCTCATTTGGATATCTGGATAGCCCCACTTTTCTCCCACGACGAAAGACATTGAGCAGCTCCTATAAGGTCCGCTTTGAGCCGGCCTCTCTGAGCTGTGACCATCTGTCCGGCAAGGCTAAATATTCGCTCTGGCTCCGAAGACATAGCCGGGATGGAAAAAAGATCAATTGCCATTCGCGATAAGCGTGGATACTGGCGTCTGCGGAGCAGCCAGTATTGGATCGGATCGTCAACCAAACAATCGCCTGGATCGGTACTCGCCACCCATTCTGCATACTCGTCACGCACGGAACACACTGAAGGCGCGGGTTGGGCGCCGAGCTTCCTAATTGAAGCCATGAAGTCATCAAGATCCGTTGTCATCCTCGACACAGTCGGCTGTTCCGGGATAGTATCTTGCTCGATCGGGAGACTTCGATACTCCTCCCAGAGCTCTTGCACCGCGGTCCTTCCTCTGGTCAACCAGTCCGGATGATCAGACCATTGCGACTCGACTGTCGACCAGCGGAATGCAGGGTGGAGGACGAGGCTCGCGAGGTACGCAGGGCTGTCCTCGGTGAGGGCGTAGTATTGGTCAAGCTTCATCCAGCCGAGATTGCAGCCAATTCGCAGGTAAGGCTCCTCGTCTCGTTCATGTTGCAACTTTGCCTCTTCCAGGTGCTTCAAAAGCCACTCCATTGTCAACAAAACCTCCCAAATCGCGCCGAATTTGCCTTCCCGCGGTCGGCCCTCTAGGCGTTTTGTCGCGATCTTCAATGGCTTCAGAATCGCCAAATACTCTGCAATAACGGACCAGTCCTCAGCGGCCATCCGATCATCCACAATTGTAGGCTTCTTGCGACACTTCTTCGGCATCGGTTTTGCCCCATTCTGTGTCCTTCTCGCCACGTATTGGCTCCACTCTGTCACTTCCGCTTGGACCAGCGAATCAAGTGCATTGCGAAGCGTGTAAGCGCGCTCCATCATCGCTTCGGACGAGTTCCAGCGAGTAGCGTTATCCATGACGACATCGTAGGTTGTTTTGTCTTCGAGGCCGAGGGCCGTGTTCTCAATGGATTGGAGCTTGTGGAGCCTTTCAATGCGCTGGCCAGACCTTTCCACCCAGTGAACAGTATTGTGCAGCTTGCCAATGGGGCCCTTTGATCTCCAGAGTTTGACCTCGTCTTGAATCTCTTTGTCGGCTTGACAATCCTCTTCGAACGCGTCGGCATCCGTACCGAAAAGAATGGATCGGGCGACGAGATTGATGATGTGGCCACAGCAACGGAGCCGACGATGTTGCTTTTTGAACCCCAACTCACGGCCCAAGTCTTCAAGGCACGTGTCGTTGCTCTCCGCATTGTCTGTGACAAAGTATCCGACGCGGTCCTCGAGCCCATACTCGTGAAGTATCTCGCTGACACGATCGGCGAGATTTTCCCCGCAGTGACGACCTTCAATCCGGGGCAAACCGAGGAGAAACGTACGGAAGTTCCCTTCGTCGTCAAGAAAGTGTACGGTAAGGCCAAGTAAGGACATAAATTTTCGAGAGGACCACGCGTCAAAGGAGACGTTGATGCGGCTCAGCGACCGACGAAGCAATTCCGTCACGACGCCCTTATGACGATTGAAGGATCGTACAATCCAGTCGCGGATGGTGCTATGGGTTGGGACGCTGCCCGAATCCACAATGGCGCTATTCGCGTAAGCCATAAGATCACGAAAGTATGGACTCTCCAGCTTGTGAAATGGGATGTTGTCGCACGACACCCAGCGTATGAGGAGATGCTGAAAGCGAAGCGGATCAAAGGACGAGATAAAGGCGTTCATCAAAGCCTGGTCCTTGGGTTGGTGGGTGTCGAGGTCAACCATGTTCAGAAGAGTGCGCTGCTTCTTCCTCTGTGGAAGCATTGGTCCGCCCTTGCAAACGTGGTGAACTTCTTCCATATGGCTGTTTGCCTGACTGGTGGAGGCAGCGTCGTACATGTGCGTTATGGTAGTCTTCTTGCGATGGCACAATTTGCAAAGCCAGTATCGATGACCGGAA
The DNA here is from genome assembly GCA_029168975.1 of Purpureocillium lavendulum. Taxonomy (NCBI): domain Eukaryota; kingdom Fungi; phylum Ascomycota; class Sordariomycetes; order Hypocreales; family Ophiocordycipitaceae; genus Purpureocillium; species Purpureocillium lavendulum. The sequence goes on from JAQHRD010000022.1 coordinate 177,932, forward strand.
TCGGTGTTCTCGATGTCGAAGCCATGCTCCCATACCCATCCCGTCCGCGCTCGTTTTCTATGCTTGCGTATGGAGAACCCCGCGAGACGATTCCAATCAATGCCTTCATACCCAGCGTAGTCGATCGAGGGCGACGTGTCGCCCGTTCCGTCCACGTCGGGCTCTAATGGGTCAAAGTCGGGGGAGCTCTCGGGAACGCTAAAAGAGGTCGATGGGGCGCTGGAAAGGTTGCTTGACAGCATTTCGCCTCTTGTTGTTTGGGCCATTTTTGAGTAGGCTGAAGGTGGCTATTGTTGGCCATCTGCCACAAATAACTGGCTCCCACATGACAAGCACGCCCATGATATATCCTGTAGCCGAACGCGTCGCGTCAAGTGTAAAAAGAAATCTTGGTGACGAGGCTCGTCAAAAGCAAATGCGCGTGCGGCCACTTCCTGGCTACGCAGGCTCTCGACACTGATTGGTCGCAGTTACGGATATGGGGCTTATCCAAATAATCAAATATCCAAATGAATCTGGGCCATCCGATTTGATTTGATTTGAATCGCCGCAGGGGCGATTTGATTTGATTTGATTTGGATAAATTTGATTTGATTTGGTTAGATTTGATTACGATTTATCTGTTTGCAAGCCTGAGGAAGTCTCTCCTCAGCGTCTGGCTAAGATGGCCGGCCGCTAGTCTGATTCTCCTTTGTTCGCTCCGGTAGTGACTGGGGTGTTCTCGAAATACCCACTGGAGGGTTCCCAAGAAGGTGGAGAGCTCGGCTGCCGAGTTCCCGCGGAATTGCTGGATCTGGACTTGGTTTTTGTTCTTGGGCTCATAGGCAGGAGAGCGTTCCCTAATCCTCTCCCGTGGGCAAGGGCTAGATTCGGGGGACCCAGATCGCCGCCGCTGCCTTGCGTTGCGGTTTCCTGATGCGGCCAAGATGGCGTCAAGGAGCTGCTGTATCTGTTCTCCCTGTCGCTGTGTCCGCTCCGTCTGCTGCCGCAGCTGTTCCTGGATTTCGCCTAGTTCTTGTTGCGTTTCCTGAGTTCTACCAAAGGTGGCAGTGGTTCGGCAGTTCGACGGGGCGTCTGTGTCGGGCCTGGCCTGGTCGAGGTGCCGGGATTCTTGTCGCGTCGCTAGCGACCCTTTACTTTTCTTTGCTGCCCTGGCGGCGGCAAGTTGGTCGAGACGTCTCTGCGTCAGTATTTTCCGCTTATCAATTCGCGGAGGTCCTGCGTCAGCCTCTTCGCTTTCCGAGATGGAGACTGTATCTCTAAAGTCCTCGACGGCAGCTGCCTGCGCCGAGGGTGGGAGAGTCGCCTGCGGCGGAGACGAGACTTCCGCTTGGGTTTGACCGAGATATTGACCGACGGCTGTAGCCAGGTCTCGGGGAAGTTGCGATAAGTCCATGATCTGAGCCGGTCCCGTTCAACGGTCTCTGTGCCCTAATGGGGAGAGAGATCAAACTGTAAGGCGCACAATCACGACGAAACAGAGAGTGAAGAACGGGAAGCAATTGATACAATCGTTGATCTCTGGCTCCCCCTCCCTTCTCACTGGAAGAGAGATGGCCATATAAGACTCCAGCTACTGCTGCTGCCTTGCAGGCAGCAGCTGTTGCCTTCTAGGCAGAATTGTGTTGCCTACCTTGCCTGCCCGTGACACCACCGCTGTAAGGGGCACGGGGCTTATTCAGCCAGAAGCGTGCTAGAAACCAACAAATTGATTGCATTGCAGAGAAGAGAACAGGAAGCTCTCGAGGAGCTGGCTACCTGGCGACATATAGTCGATACTCAGGGGCAGGTTGTGAGACCTCATTTGGTGGCGTTACCAGCATCGGCGTCAGCCGAATGCGCACCAACGGCTCAGCCCGTTACAACCGCCCGCTATCGGCCCCATTCAATATCTCACGCCACCGGTGACGGACGGGTTCAAGTGCAAAAGATGCCCCTACATCACTCGTCAAATACGGAAAATCCAGGCCCACTGTCGCAAGGTACACAACTGGCGCAATCCCAGGAGCAAGGGCAGACCCAACGGTGACAATATCCCGCCGCTCGACATACGATGGATGGACAATGTACACTGCCAAGGCTTCTTCCGCTCGGGGGCGGGCAGCGGATGGTTCGAGGTTGACCGGAAGAGTAGACGAAAGAAGGCGCCGGATGCGACGGGCTCAAGTGTGGTTGGGTTACCTACCAAGCTCTCTGGTCTTACTCCCGAAGTGCCTGGCCATCTGCGAGGCGCACTACAGCGAGAGCAAAAGCATCGGGCAGTAGAGAACCAGCCACGCGTGTACAGTAAGGTAAAGCGATGGGGGGGAAACTATTTCGCGGCGACAGGCGCCTGGCTGGGACGCACGCAACGGCCGGTTTGTGAAAACAGGGTCAAGGCCACAAACAGAAGCCTGTCAGCGATGTGGGTCGCAATTGTACCTTGACCCTGTGTTTGGGCTCTCCGGCGCGTGAGTTCCCTCTCTACCATAGCGGGTGGGTGGAGTGGGTCGTCGCGTTGCCCAGGCAGCAATTGGAGAGTGGGGATGTGGCATCTGCCCAACAGCAACGAGAACCTCAAACCTCCCGCCATCAACAGCGGTGGCCACATCCGAACGACGAGTATGGCCATGGAATCCGACACCATAAAGGAACTGCAAGAGCAGCTGCTTGAAGCGCAGTTGCGAGCTGAAGCAGCCGAACAGCAGCAGCGCAGAGAGCGACAGCAACGCGAAACGGCAGAGGAGGAGCAGCGCAGAGAGCGACGGCAACGCGAAGCGGCGGAGCGACAACGCGAAGTAGCAGAGCGGGAGCAGCGCAGAGAGCGAGGACAACGCGAAGCAGCAGAGCAGCGAGCCGAGGCGTCCGAGCAACAGACGCAACCAACGACTCTCGACGAATACCTCGTTGCGTGCCATGAACGTGTCTTCACGAAGCTCCAGGTCGAACAAAATCCCGGCCTAGTATCAACAGGATCCTTGACCAATCCCCAGAGCAAACGGTGTCCGACAAAACTGCACCCATGGCCGGAATTCCTGCAGCACCAACGACGCATATTCGGCAGCCTCCTCGATATCTTCCCGTGCGATTCAGATCGACTTTTCCCCAGCAAGCACTCCTGCGCTGCCATGGGCGATATGGTCGGCAGCCGAAGAATTGCGGACGAGAAGGGGTTGGAGCTTTTCTTGCACATTGCTGTGGAGGAACCCGTGAGGAAAATCGTCGGCCAGCTCGCGCAAAACCCCGTCGCGAGAGAAGCCCTCGACCTCGGTCACGGCATCGTCTTCGAGAACCACCCTCACGCGCTGAGCGATACCTCGGAAGAAGTCGTTGAAAGGCAAACACAACCCGTACCGCCTAGCACGCCAGGCCAAGGGGAAAATTTGAAGAAACTGCAGGCGGATCAGATCTGCATTTGCCGCTCCGACGGTGCCCAAGGAAGTCGCACAAGGGCCTTCATTTGCGAATACAAGCCGCCACACAAACTGACGGTCCAACATCTGCACGTCGGTCTCCGGATCAGGGACATCTACAAAGAAGTCGTCAACCGGAAGACGATGCCAACCCCAGAAGACACCGAGGCGCGCTTCGAGTACCACGCCGAAAGGCTGACCGCGTCGGCGATCACGCAGACATACCATTACATGATTCAAGGCGGCCTCGAATACAGCCTGTTGACTACGGGCGAGGCAATTGTCTTTCTCATGGTTGACTGGGAGGAGCCGGGGACGCTTTTTTACCACATGGCGGTGCCAAGTATCGAAGTCGCAGCGCAAACGAGGGACGCCCGTCTGTGCACAGCCGTCGCTCAATATCTGGCCTTCGCGCTGCTGGCTATTGATGGGCTAGGAATGCGACGGCACGATCAGGACGAGCGCGATCGGGCCACGAAGGACCTCAACAGGTGGGAGGTGTCGTTCGAGTCAACATACCGATCGATTCCCGAGCAGGACCGGTCGTTTTTTTCCGACAGCTCGCTCGGTTACCAGCCTCCTACGTACGGCGACGTAGATCGGTCACCGGTCCGTCGACGGAAAAATCCGCCGCGGGGACAAGGGCATGCCGACGCCGGGATCCCGCCGAGACGTGACGATAGGTCCGAATCGTCGGATGACGAACCCAATCCAAGAGCGCCAGGCACACCGACACCTGCCCAGCGGAACACGAGACAGGGAACTAGGCGGAGTGAGCGCCTGGCCATGCGGCCGCGTGGAGGCGGTGCCGGTGACGGCGGTCAACGCCGGCCGTATTGCACGCAGAAGTGCCTGCTTGGCCTGGTTCGAGGACATGCTTTGGACCGCAGCTGCCCAAATATCTCTCTCCACTGCCGGGGGAAGAGGTATCTTGGGCGCGGTGCCATCCGCCACCCCATCGACCATGCCGCATGGCTGCAGCTGCTCCACGCCCAGCTCAAGGAGACACTGGACCGCGGCATTACGCCCCTTGAGAAGGGCGGCGCTCGCGGCGTGCTCTTCAAGGTAACTCTTCTGGCTTACGGATACACGTTTGTAAGCAAGGGGACAATCCAGGTGTTTATCCCCGACCTTGAACACGAGGCGGCGGTGTACCGACGCCTAGAGAATCTACAGGGGATTCATGTGCCGGTGTTCCTCGGCGCCGTTGACTTGCGATCCCTGGACCGGACATACTACTACGACCACAGGGTGTACATTGTGCACCTGACGCTGATGTCCTGGGGTGGCGAGAGTCTGCACGAAGGGCGAGGGCGCATGCCTACAACGGAAGAGCAGGTGAGGCGCAGCCTGGACGCCATACACCAGCGTGGTGTCGTGCACAGGGATGTGCGGGGCCCGAATATTCTGTTCTGCGAGGAGACTGGCGGTGCGATGGTGATAGATTTTGAGCGGGCGAGGCTACTGGAGGCTCGACCACCGCTCGCAAAGATGACGTCTAACAAGCGTCTTTTGCAAGGTGGAATCCGCAAACCAAAGCGTCAGAAGTTAGGCCGGGTGTCTCAAAGGGCCAAATGCTGCGAGGATATCCTGATGGTGAAGGATGTATTCAGTAGTACAACAATGTAGATCGTGTCTGAGGTCCAATTACTTACTCGGTCGCTTGAATATCAATTGGCATGGGATGGTATGGAGTGACGCAACCGTGTGAGGCCCATGACAGGTTCCAGGCGGATGGAGGCCAGGCTCGGCGCAGGACGCGTCGTGTGGAGGTTAAAAGTCACGACGGATCCCGCGAGCAGGAGCCGATTTGGCAAGCCATAGCAGATGCCCACGAGCATTGCGCAGGATCAACTGCTCGTCGACGGACAGATTCGAAGCATCTTTCGCCGCAACTGCGCGCAACATGGCCGAACCACAGACCGAACTACGCCCCGCGGAGCAATATGCCCATCTGGTGGAACATCGTATGCTTCTCTGTCGCATGTGCCGCACCGGAGTGGGTCCTCACCAGGGCCGTCAAGAAGCCGTTCAGGGTCCGGAACAGGAGCGGGAGGAAGCGGCGCTCGTACGGCAGGGGCAGAGCTTCGACCGCGAGATCGAGCGATACTGCGCGCGGCTGGACTGCGTGCCCGTCGAAACACTGCAGCGGCTGGCGAGCGTGTCGCCGACCATGCTCTAGGGGAAGCCGTTCGGACGCAAGGGCAGGGAAGACTCCATGGTCAAGTACCGCTCCGTCGAGCATCGCTACTTGGGGTTCTGCTACCGGGCGTACAAGCTCGGGCGCGAGGAGGCTCTGGAACGATTGGGCATCAGCTTCACTCCGGAACAATCGGGGCTGTTCGGCGATTCGGCGACATCATGCACGAGCTGGGTGAGCGCGGCAGCGACACACAGGACAGCGGGTTTTTCAGCGGCAGTAGTGTGCGGTCCGACGGCGACGACGGCGACGCAGAGGACGACGCAGACGATGAAGAGGCAGACGTCGACGAAAACGACGAGGAAGAAGGCGGCGGCACGCGTTTCGATTCCGCAGACGAAGCGCTCGACGGCGCTGTGTACAGGTTTTTGATTAGCTCCATCCGACAGAACATCGGCGGCAAGGTCTACGCAAGTCCGCTGCTCTGCTTCCGCGCCGCACTCGGCATCTGGAAGGCACCATTGGGCTTCCTACAACCGCAGCTGTACACCGGGATGCTCGCGGCCATCATGTGGTGGGCGCGGCTGGTCTTTCTCGAGTCCACGTTCGAGCATCAACTGCGCGACTTGGACGAGGTCAGCGTCGATGCCGTGCTTGCGTTCCAGGAAGAGCACGCCAAGTGGATGTGCATCAACACGCACACGGTCGTGAGCACCATCGTCAACTGGATGGCGTACGGCAAAGATCATCGCCAGCGGACGGGTGGGCAGCCGACGACCCGGTGGACCGAGGACGGAAGCGCGCTGTTCCATAGCGGTGACCGCATCGGCGTCGAGGACTTCAAGAAGACGATGCGTGACTTGGTCGGGGAGGCGGAAGCCTTCATGGACGAGATGATGAACCACTCGTGGGCCAAGGTCAGCGACAGGCTCGACATGAACCGCATCTCCGACTGCATGGTGCGTCTCGGCGCCGGCCAGTCGTTCGCGACGGATCCGAAGAACGAGTGGCTCGAGCCCGGCCCGGGCAAGGTCACGCGGTTGGCTGGGCCGACGCTCTGGAACGCTGCCCACAACCGATGGAAGCTGCTGCGGGTGAAGAAGTGGCTTCGCTTACTGCAACAGTTCCGGGAGGCGGCCATGGTGCTCGAGCACGTGTGGGGCGGGCAGCCGGGCCGCGGACCGGACGTGACGACGCTGCGACACTGCGATTCGTGGCAGCTGATGCGGAACATGTTCGTGCTCGACGGGCAGGTGATGCTGGTGACGGACCGCGACAAAGTCAAGGCGATGCGGGACAACGGACGTAAAGTGGCGCGATTTCTGCCGCCGCGCATCGGCAAGATGATGGTGGCGTACGTGGCATGGCTACTACCGTTTAAGCGCATGCTTCGTCGACGGTGTACGCTGCCCGAGCCGCCGGACGACATGCTCGAGTTCATGTGGCGGGACGGCTACAGCGCGCGGCTGTGGGAAACGGAGCGGCTCAGCAGCGTGTTGGCGCGCATCATGCAGGCAGGCACGGGCGTGCGCATCACCGTGGCCAGATACCGTCCGATCGCTATTGAGATGGGGCGTCGTATCCGTGGACTGGTGATGGCGCAGGTGGAAGCACGAGTGGAAGACGGCGGCGACGATGACGACGACGTCGACGTCGACCCCATGACGGGCGAGCCGGTGTACTGCGGCGGAAGCTGGCATATCGTGTGGGATCTGCAGTCGACGCACGGCACGAAGATCGCGAGGCAGCACTACGCCGTTCACATAGGATATCCCGGGCAACTGCAGCCGCAAATGATTGCAACATTCCGGGAGATCAGTCGATTATGGCATCAGTTTCTGGAACACGACGCTGGCCCCGGGACGGGCGCAAGGAAGCGCAAGAACAAGGAGGCAATGGGCCACGAAGCGGCGAAACGATTCAGGCTGGCAACGACGACAGTCGAAGCGCAGCCGCCGAGGGACCCGGAACAGGAGCGGATGGTAGGGCTGCGCAAGCTACTGGGGCCGAACGCGTCATGGCGGTCGCCCAAGCAGCAGGAGAGCATGAAAACCAACATGGAACTCTTGCACGGACAGTCGGCCATCAACGTGCTGCCGACCGGCGCGGGCAAGAGCATTCTGTTCATGCTGCCGGCGGTGCTGGCCGACGGCGGGACGAGTATCGTGGTCATGCCGTTCGTGTCGCTGGTCGACGATCTGCTGACGCGGGCGCGGGCCATGGGGGTCGATTGCATCCAGTTCAAGACGTCGCTGAGTTGCGGCCGGGAGGGCATGCCCCGGGCCCCGCGACTGGTCATCGTCAGCGCAGACGTCGTCAGCAATGCGGAGATGATTGCGTACACGGACGGACTGTTCGCCGCAGGTTTACTGCGACGCATCTTCATCGACGAGTGCCACACGGCCATCACCGACACGAGCTACCGGAGGAAGCTGGGCGAGCTCAAAGGCTTGCACCGCTACGGGTGCCCCGTGATCATGCTCACGGCGACGATGCCCGTGGTGCTGGAGAACTGGTTCCGGGAGGCGATGCTCGCGGAAGCGGCCGCGATGGTGCGCGACCGCACAACCAAGCTCAACTGTCGTTACCGCGTGGAGAAAATCAAGCCAGGCCGGGACACGGTGGCGCTGCATGTCGTCGGGCTGGTGCAGCAATACACCACGCGCATGGCTGGGAACGAAAAGGGCGTGGTGTACTGCCGGTCCAAGGCGCAGTGCGAGTCACTGGCCGAACGGATTGGATGTGCGTTTCACCACAGCGGCATGCCGGACGAGCGACGGCGGGACGTGCGCGAGGCGTGGACGGCCGGACGTGGCCACCGCTGGATCACGGCGACGAGCGGGCTCGGGACGGGTATCGACATCGCCGGCATCGTTGCGGTCATACACGCGGAGCAGCCGTACGGGCTCGTCGACTTCGTGCAGCAGACAGGACGCGGAGCGCGACGCGCGGACGAAGTGGTAGAGAAGACTTGCGTTGGAGGTGGGGTTTGCCTTGAGGAACGAAGAGACGAAAGGTTCTCCCTTCCGACCCCTCCATAAACTCGGGCCACATAGCGGTCCGTGCCCTCCCAGCCACTCCGCGCCACTTCCTTCTCGCCCTGGATCCCTCAGCTTCGAAGCCTCCAGCCACAACCACTCGTACCGCCTCCCTCGACCACCCCACTGACCGCCGCCGCCGCTCCGGCCCCACCGCTTTCTCCCGACCCTCCGTTTGCTCCGCGCGCCCACTCTCACTCTCACTCTCGCCGCCGAGTATATACACCTCCTCTGCATGCAAAGGCTGTTCTTCTTCTAAGGCAGGTCGTGCTGGAGGCGTAATGGACGTCTACAATGGACGCCCTCTTGCGCAGGGAGGAGCCCGGGCGCTCGCTCCTGCTTGTCCCGCCGTGCGTGCGACGGCCGGGTCCAACTTCTGGGTTGCCTTGACCCACCTCTTCTACACCGCTTTGCCTGACGTTCCCCGAAGCATAGACGTTCGAGCGCACCGATGGATTCATAGACGTGGCGACCAGTTGTCATCAGCGCCCTCGCCCCTCGGGACGCCGTTAACAGATTCCTTCACTCTTTTGCTCCCTCCTAGCACCCGTCCGCGACCAATTCCGTCCACCACGTAGCCGCCATGCCCCGACCACAGGTGGCGCCAGTGTCACCCGAAGAGATTCGGCGCGCCTTGACGGATATAGAATCGCAAAGGGCCTACCAGCGCCGACCAGAGCTTGTCAGGGTCCCCCACGAAGAGATCCTCCGTGTCTTGCATGATATGGATCGCCAGCGCGCCGAAGACCGAGCCCGCCGCCGTGAGGCTCGGTACCAGAATAGCCAACCCGTGCACCCGCCAACCACTCCGCCACGAAAACGACCTAGGGAAGAAGAGGAAGCGCTTCCTACTCCACCACCCACGCTGCCAAAGCGATCCCCGAAAAGACCCCGGCCGATGCGAGAAACTGTGCAGCTCCAACAAGACTCTGTCGAGTCCGCCCTACATCAATACGAAACCTGTTTCCGTGCCAAGGAGCAGGCGTCAGCCATGAGGTCCTGGTGCAACGAGGTTCCGCTTGCCCTTCAGGTAGACGCCGCCAGATCGTTCTACCAAGCATTTACGGAGGAAAGGACGTTGCCGATTTGCCACTGTGCCTTCTGCTACAGAAAGGCAGCGCCCTCAGAACTCACCACGTTTAATTGGAGGACCCGTTTGTCACCCTCCCTCTTGCAAGCCACCAAGTCTGCCCAGGACTGTGTCGACTGCTTTTCATCCCACGAGGGCTCCGGAGTTCAAGTGTGCCGCGAGTGTCGTGTCAGCTTGGACGCTGGACGGCTGCCCAGGGCCTGCTCGGTCAATAACATGGCCATTGGGTGTGAGCATCGATATCCCGAAGAGCTTGATGGCCTCTCTCCCGTTGAGGAGAGGCTCATTGCCCTTCAGGTCCCTTTCGGCTACATCACAAAGTTCACAGTTGACAACAAGACCCGATCGGACCTCAGTTACCGGACGCATGTGAGAGGCCATATTGTCGTCTTTCCCAACAAGGTGGAGGATCTCGTTGCTACCGTTCTCCCACATCCTCTGCTGCAGTCCGTCGAGGACATCCACATCTCCTGGAGCGGCTCAAGTAAACCTGGCTCTGCAGACGTTAGACATCTACTCCAAGTGCGCAAATCCCGAGTGAGGGCCGCCCTGTCATGGCTGCAAAAGAACAATCCATTATACGAGCACGTCGAAATTAACCAGGCGGAGATAGACGGCTGGCACTACGCCGACGGCTCTGACGTCCCAACCCTGATCATGGATCGCATGCAGAGGGAGGAGCCGTCGACCTTTGAGAAGACACAGACAGATCACATCGTCCCTGATACCGACCGGGGTTTGGCGGAAAATAGGCTCACCAGCATCGATGAACTTCTTGGCTCCATGAACGCTCCGCCCGCAGATGAATGCTCCCATGTCGACAGTGCAGTCAATGCTCCACCGACGGAGCAGCGTCAGCCCTCGCCCCTCGTAGCCGAGACTCATGTTCCCGGGCCAACTACTACCGACGGCGACGTTAATACCGTCTGTGAAACGTCTACGTCCGGGATGTTTCCCCTTGACGGACCAGCCGCATTCGCGGAGGCAGATAAGCTATCGTTTCTTTCCAACGTTGTGAACTCTAGTCAGGATCTCGCGCCTGATCCTGAACCGTGCGCAATACAGATCCAGACGGCTGGAGACCAGCCATACATCCGGGTAGAGCGCGGTGCGGACTTCGCCGACAATCTGCACGAGGACTTTTTCCCTCGGACTTTTCCTAAGCTATTTCCCTGGGGCAAGGGTGGCCCGAAGGCTTTGCGGGAGTCGAACCTCAGTCCACGGCTGAAGCCTGTCGGTCGCCAGTCAAGTCACTCGCTCGCCTACTGGACCAGATACGTGCTACAACGACACGGCGGCCGCTTTGCCACACATCCCGTCTTTTGTTTCTTGGTGTTCAACATCCTCCTCCGCTCCTCCAACCGCCGTATCAGCATGGTCCGAGTGGCCAAAGATTCTTTCCCAAAGCTTGAGCAGGTCCACCTCACCCTGACCGCGGACCAGCTGAAGAGGGCTGAGGCAGAGATACGAGAGACGGGGACCACGAGTGACCGCGACGTATCGTTTTTGCTTCGCGAGCTGTCAATCTTTGGCCATGCACAGCCACTGTCGAACGAAACTAGATTGCTCATGCGAAGGAAGATCCAAGCTCTTAGCATCTGGACTGGTATGCCTGCGATTTGGATTACCATCAACCCCAACGACGTCAACAACCCAATAAAGATGATGCTCTCTGTCCACAGGCTCCACGACTGCGACGCCGCCAAGAGCCTCTTGGCGGATCTTCGTGGACGGTACGACGAGATCGCGCTTAGCATCATGGACCCAGTCAGCTCTGCCATCTTCTTCCACCGAGAAATATCCCTGTTCTTCGACAAGTATGTGAAGGCAGGGAAAGAATCCGTCTTTGGAAAGATTAGCCATTACTACGCTACGGTGGAGACGAACGAGCGGGGCAGTCTACACTTGCATGGACTACTCTGGCTGGACGGCAACGTGCAGTTGCCATCCCTGATAGACGACATGGCTAACCCGGACGAAGGAGCATACCGTGCCCAGGTGGTCCGCTACGTAGATTCCGTCTTCCACGAGTGCTTAGACGAGGATGCCGGGAAAGCGGTGCGAAAGGAGAGGAAACCGATCCAGCCCATTGCAGAGATGATGGCCAGTTCCCAAACTCTTACCGCGGCCTTCGACGACGAGTCCAACTTCATCGCACACTGCTGCCAAGTTCACTCTCACACCTTCACATGTCTCAAATACTCTCTGAAGGGACTCGTCGAAGAAGGCACAGACAAGCACAGACGAACGGCTTGCCGGTTCAAGGCGCCTTGGAAGCTCGTGGAGGAGACGGGGTTCACAGACGACGGCCTGCTCAGAATCAGGCGTAACCATCCGCTCGTCAATCGCTATAACAAGTCATTGGCGATTGGCCTTCGCCATAACCACGACGTCTCGATGATCTTGACAAGAACCAAGGGTCTAGCCATGGTGTACTACATCACCAACTACGCGACTAAATTAGACACGCCGATGTGGAAGCGCCTTGCTCTCGCCGCCGATGTCGCCCGTCAGCTTCGCGAATCCGGCAGCGCGAGGTGCCGCGCAACCGAATCCTCGCAGCGCAATCACAGGCACGAGGCCGTCATGAATGAGAGCCGCCAATTCCTAATGAGGACTGCGAATCGCATCTTCTCCGAGCGACAGCTCTCGGCTGTGGAGGTCTGCTACCACCTCCTTGGCTATTGCACTGACTTTACCAACGTGCCGCATTGGTCCTTCCTAAACTTGACGGCGCTATACTGGGCAATTTTTCGGCAGTGGCCACATCTTCGCCATCAGGCCAGCGAGCTGATGGATGGTCAAGAACCCTCCGAGACAGTTCCTGTGCGGGAAGGTGGGCGGACGCTTTTAAACTTAGACGCTTACGCCTACCGAGGCCGTGTCTTACGGGACTTGTGCCTGTACGACTATATGTCTATGATCCATCTGGTGCGTCGGAAAGATCGAGCAGAAGATGAATCGCACATTGCTCTTGACGAGTCTGCTGCCGAATATGAGGGATGGATCCAAAGGCTTCGACGACCCGAGGAGTATGCCGTACCAATCTTCCAGGGATTCATCAGCGACGACCATGAGGACGAGCACCCAGTGTATATTAAGCGGTAATAGCTCTCGTGCCCCCGTGCCCCTGCAGCCTGATTCTGACCGTCTCCCTAGAAACTCTGTGCTACATCTGGCCCTCTTCGTCCCTTGGGAAGACTTCCTTTCCAGGACACAGGGCGCTATCACCGACATATGGTCAAGTTGCGAAGCTCGCCTTTCTCCCCGGCTCCGCTTTCACGTCTCGAATATCGGTCTCCTGAGGAAGTCGGCTGAGGATGCGCGGAGAGACGCGAGACTCTGGGCCAGTCGATCGGAAGGTGACGACACAGTTGACGTTGAGTATGCACTTGGCGGCGATGACTATGGAGAGGAACCTGCAACAACGGCGCACCAACATCAAAATTACACAGCTCTACTCCAGGTTCTGCAGAGTGCTGTGCGAGACTCTGATGTTACGAGAGGCTCACCAGTTCTAGGAGGTCTTATCGACGACCTGTGCGCGGTGAACCCGGTTGAAGAAAGGAACCCTTTGGTCCAATACCAACAAGACTGCTACGGGAAGACACCCCTTAACCGAGACGGCATTCAGGCAGCAGCCAAGGCTCAAAATCTACTGCATCTTCGGATGCTAGATGAGATTGAGACTGGTTCCCAGGCTGCCGCACTTTCCACGGATGGTGCGGACGTGGGCGGTGTCCCGGCTAGTCACTGCGACTCTGACTCTGCCACCATGCACCCACGTGCCAACCTAATAATAGAGCAACATGGCCCTCGAATACTCGTCGACGTCAATCCAACGACTACATTCGTGGAAATGGGACACGTTGTCGCAACCAGTTTTACATTGAACTACTTGCAGAGCATGGCCCTGCACCTTGTCTGCCGGTTTCTGGATAAGATTACCGTCGACCCCGGTTCAGCAGGTCAACATCTTCAATATATTGGCGGGCCAGGTGGCACAGGCAAATCGAGGATTATCGATGCCTTGAAAGCCATGTTCGAGGCAAGGAATAAGCCACATCTTCTCCAGATAACCGGCACTTCCGGGAGTTCCGCTGCCCATATCGGCGGCACGACAATCCATTCAGCCTGTGGGTTGGATGCCCATCGTGCCCCAAACAAACCACCGCCACCGTTCTCGGAAGCGAGGAAGTGGGTATGGAGCCAGAAGCTGGTTCTCGTAATTGACGAGGTCAGCATGCTCGGAGGCGCCACTCTGCACGACGTCAGCCGTCACCTACAGGCTCTCCGTGACTGTCCGGACGAGCCGTTTGGCGGTATACCTGTAGTTCTGCTCATGGGGGACTTCCATCAGTTCGCCCCAGTGCTTGAAACAAGCCTCCTGATCAGCAGATTCCCCGACCGGCCTGAGGCCCCCATGCGACAAGCGACCATCTCTCACCATAGCGGCTGTAGATTGTGGCACATGTTCAAAACCGTTGTGCTCCTCGAAGAGCAAGTCCGAGCACGAAATGATCCCCAGTTCGGTGCGCTCCTGGATCGGGTTCGCAACGGGCTCCAGTCACAGCAAGACCTCGACTTGCTGAACGCCAACATAGTAGGCCGCCCCGAAATCGCATTTCACAATGGTTTGCGTGCTATAACGCCGCTGAACCGCAACCGATGGGCCCTCAATATGGAAGCTGTTGTGGACTGGGCGCGCTTTCACAAGCGACATATCGCAATCTTCGTCTCCACGCACACATGGCGCAACGGCACTGTTTCTCAAAATACGATAGCTCAAACCATCGGCCAAGGTGACGACTCCGCCTGTAAAGTCCCCGGCATTTTCTTCTACGCCCAGGGTATGCCTGTGGTTGTGAACAAAAACATTTACACCGGTTTGAAAGTTGTCAATGGAGCAGAATTTACTGCCGTCGACATTGTACCCGACCCCAATCACCCAGGATACTACTTGGCGGATGGCGTAACCATCCACTTCGGACCACCGTTAGGCATCCTTCTGCAATCCAAGGAGACAGAGGCCTTGGCCATACCATCCCTCCCCGCCGGGACGGTATTGATCCGCCCTATGTCGCATACGCTCGACCCGTCCAACCCGCACTTCAGATTCTTGCCAACAAGATGCACGCGACGAGGACTACCAGTCGCACCGGCGTTCGTCCTCACCGACTACAAAGCCCAGGGTAAAACTTTCGTCGAAGTCCTCTTGGAGCTACGTGGGAATCGCATGACCAATGGTGAACCCTCCAAGTGCGATTTCACAAGTCTCTATGTGCAGCTGTCCAGGTGTACTACGCTTCAGGGTATCAAGCTTCTTAGTCCCGTGAGACCCCAGGATTTCATCGGCAACTCTCTGGACCAGCCCATGGTTGATGGCATGCGGAGACTCAAAAAGTTGGCCGCAGAAACGAGACAGGCATATGAGGGTCGGGGTCGCGAAGAGCAGTGATAAAGTGGACATCCACAGTAGCTTCCTGTGCGTTGTAGACGGGTTACACTTCATAAGGTGAGCGGACGGCATGCCAATCGTCCGGATCCCGTTCCCCTCCATTCCCAGGGCGTAAGTGCTTCTGTTCCTCGCAATAATCCCTCCACCATTTTTCGAAACCCTGGCGGCTGTAAAGCCATCTCGGCGGCCCTTCCCCGTCCCCAAACAGGTCCAGGATGTGGTCGCAGAACATCCATATGCCTTCAAGATGCTGCGGCAAAAGTGGCCTCCTGTCTTTGCGCGCGACCACAACAGTCCCAACGTGCGACTGCCACTCTGGCGGCGCGTACCCAGAATCGGCGTCGACGTTGAGGTACGTAGCGATCTGATTGTCGAGGTCTGCGCGATTAACGGACTCGGTCCCGACCCGATGCAGAACGAGCGGGAGCCCGATCAGCCCCGGGATGGGAGGCACCTGCCCCGAGAAAATTGGATGATCTCCAGATATTGTTGTAGCAGACCAAAGTGGGAACCTGCGCTTTTCAACCTCGCAGCGGACAATGACAGCATCAACATGTCCCGCATTTGTCGGGGTCCCAGCTGCGGCCGACGTATCCAGGTGTGGTGAGGCACTCACTGCCGGCGGGCCCGATTTTGCCGCCGACGCCCGCTGTGACGCCGCCTCCGGCTCCGAATCCGTGTCTATGTTGTCCCATTTCGAGTAATCGATAGGAGCCATTGGAATCTGACCGATTGCGCCAGTAATTACCGAATTTTCGCTTCATTGAGTTGGTCCACAGACAAACTCAAGTTCACCTTGCCACTCACATGATGACGAGGGGAACGCGCCTGATGCCCACTGCCATGCGCCCTGTCTTAGCGCCTGATGCCCACTACCATGCGTCCGTCCCTGCCCAACTCCAGTTCGTTCCTCAAGGCATTGGAGGTCCCCACAGGGGACCGATCACCTGTACCCCGCAGGCCTCAACCTCCGGCACGTGCTGCTGCCTGACAACAACGAAGCCGCAACGCGCCGCCACTCCGTCATGTGGCGACACCAGATCCACGGCGGCCAGCGATGCCCTGTCCTTCAGACTACTACCGAGGAGCCCAGAAACACCTTCGTTCATTGACGATAGGAAGGATGCATTTTATGAAGAATTTCATTCCGCTGGAGCAGCGCCAACTGATGCGCGTATTGCGACGAGAGACAGCTAACAAGCGTCTGCTTCACCGGCCTGAATGCGGACGCGAGAGTCCCGATTCCCGTAGGCCGATGCACCGGGAGGCAGGCCATGGCAGGCCATTCAACTGGGTTTCTGGAGAACAAGTACAGTAAGAATTCTGGACGTAGTTGGAGTGCTGGCACTTCCACGGCTCACATGGTCACCCAGAACTCCAGCTGGCTTCGTCCGATGACTGCTCCGTGCTTGATCTCCAGCAGAGGGCTTCGCTGAAACGACCGAGTCCGAACGGTGCTATTGTTCCCCGAGCGAAGATTACGCGAAATACGACAATTGTCGGTTAGTGTCGCACAGAGAGCCAGCACTGCACCGTATCTCATACATGCTCAGACGCCGGATGCTGTAAAAGGCATGTTGAGACCGAGCACTTGCATGTGTGGTGTTTTGGACCCTGGCGTCGGTCAAAGCTCAAACATAGGCTGTGTCACGGGTCGCCAATAGCCGCGTTTACAAGGACTCTGCACCACAAAGCAGGATCTCCTTTGTGTATAAAAGAGCTGCGCGCATTGCCATGCATTTGGCTAGTTCTTCAAGATAATTCTCATCAATTGACTGATACCAAAGATGGACCCAGTGGACCCAATTGTCTGACAGTTAGTTACATCGTCGATTCAAATTTGCCCTTTGCTACGTTTGAAAGCGCCTACCTGCAGGAGCTATTTCGACAATCTGATCCTCACTTTGGTCGGCAAATATCGTGGGGCAAGACAAGAGTAAGAAAGGATATTGGAGACGTATTCACCCAGAAGAAAGCGTCCCGAAGGAGGAGCTGGACCACACCATCACGCAAGTGCATATCAGTCTTGATCTATGGACCTCTCCCAATGGGTTCTCCTTTATTTCATTGCCACTTTCTTGACGAGAAGCACCATATCGCAATCGTCTACTCGGAGCATCGCCGTGATACCGAGCCAACAATCCAAAGGCCATTGAAGTTTTCTCGAGTAAGATATTCTGTAAGGATCGGTTAGTCCATGCGACCCAAAAGCAGTCGAACAACGATCTGAAACAGGTATTCTGCTGGCCAGTCGAGCGGAGGCTCCTATACAACGGCTTACCCTGCGGGGGGCTATTTTTTCGTTGCTCAATTGTCATGTACCGGGCAGCATTTTGCCTCGGAGCAGCATTACTCCGCGTATGGTCATGTATGGTCACACGGCCGAGCCCGTGTGGTATATGTATATGGTTTATCTACGGGCAATATATGATTTAACTAAATTATGCGCGTCTGATTAGAAAGCCTGGGTGCTACCGCATGGCAGTGTTCTTCGATGGACAGAGATGAAGCTCTTGAGTTCTCTTTGAATGGCTACCTCTCCCAAGGTTGTGCACAATCTAAACCGGTTGCCTTTTCGCGGGTGCAATGGCCTCATTCCAGGCTTCGAAATCGATCGACCAATCGATATGATCGATATCGATTAGTCGATATCGAAATCGAAATCGATCGATTTCGTCCGGTTTTCAATCGATCGATATCGATCGATTTAATATTCTCACGATCGATATCGATGTCGATCGGGAGGCCGATCGATCGACATCGATATCGATTGCCGAGTATAGTGACTTATTATTATTATTATTGTATTTTTCGTCCAGCGACCTTCAGGTCGCTCAGGTCCCCGAGACGGGGCACAGGACGTGCTGAGCTGCTGGCAGTCTACTATCCGCTTATCGATACACGTGACGGTGGAGTAGGCCCACAACGTAGAGCCGACCCGCGTCATTTGCCCCAATCCACAGAACGTAAACAAACCACCATCCAGCATTTCATCGGCTCAAAGGCGCTGCTTTGCTCAGCCTGTTGCCCGTCAGCGGGACGTCCAGGGCGCGACAGTTTTGCCATTCAGATTGGTCCCAATGGACCCGTTCAGAGTTGGGCTGCAGCGCAGCCAGATTGACCCGGGCGGGCAAAGGGTGGTGTGAGCACCCTCCGCCTGGCCGAGTCAGAAAGAGAGAACACACAAAGGAGAGAGAAAAGAAGGAAGGAAGGTGCAGCCGCCTAGTGGCGCGGGCAGATCGTACCGAAGAACGAGCTCGCCTTTGCCACCTTGACGAACTGGTCAAAGTCTCTTCCTATTGCACGGTTGACCGCCGCAGTCGGTGAGGGAGCCAGCCTCATCCGATGTCGCGGCGGGATCTTCCGGCAATAGAAAAGATGTTTTGGTTCTTTTTGTCGCCCACATGAGCACGTCAATCGCGCATCTTCGTGTTTGAACCTTTCGTGGTAGTCAGCGAAATCCCCATGATGAGTTCTCGCTGCAAGCAGATGGTGGAGCAATGGTCGCGGAAGGGTGAGTTCTGGCGGGCAGCCAGTCGTGGCGTCGAGGTCGAGGACCCTGTATTGTTGGGGTGCAGAGGCTTCCCACCAGCAGACATTCCAGTAATCAATATATATTTATTGATAAAGGCATATTTATTGTTAAGCTTATCGATATCCATAACAATATGGACGCTGCCAATAAATATATATTGTTAATAATTATCAATATAACAAGCTCCACTTATTTTCCTGCGCAATTAGACTCCTGTTTCAAGTTGATGAGTAGTAGTTCTGCATGCGCAATGCTGCCTCTTCGCAGGCCTGGAAAGAGCCCGAATGACCTCAGCTCTCGGAGGGGGAGCTGCCTGCTGCCTCGACATTGCCATGTGCAATTGGGAATCCATCATCAACTCAATCAAGAACACGGAAATGGATGCTGACAGGTCCACACCGCCCCAATCGAGCGCCACGCCCAGCTCTTCGTCCGTCTTACCGTCCGACAGTGTCTCACAAGTTGCGAGCACGCCGTCGGACTCCGAGGCCCCTTCCGCCCGGCGTACGGTCAAGAGAAGGAAATTGAGAGCCACATCAACATGGGATCATTTTCGAGAAGCAGAGGGCGACGAGCCACACGCAATGAGTGGCAATGTACTCCACTACTGCAAGCGCTGTCGCAATCCATCTTGGTCAACCCACATTTCCGGCAACGCCCGCTATCATCTTGAGAAATCCCACCACATTGTCGTTCAAGAGAGTTCGACCTCCCAAGACAAGCGCCAACTTGCAATCGAAAACGCCTTCGCAAGAACGACCGTCAAGCGAGCGCAGGATGTCAGAAAAAACGAACTGAACACACTGCGGAGTGCCATCAACGTTGATGCCTTTCGAGAGGCACAGATGCTCCTCTCCGCGCGCAGGCATCTACCTCTGAGTTTTGCAACGTGGCCAGAGTATCAGGCGCTTCTAGCAGCTGTGAATCCAGCAGTTCAAGAGCTCCTGACCGAGTCTGCTAGCACCGTAGCGTCGGACTTGGATAGGGCCTACGAAGCGCATCAAGAATCCGTAAGGAGCAGGCTTGCAAACAGATAAATCGTAATCAAATCTAACCAAATCAAATCAAATTTATCCAAATCAAATCAAATCAAATCGCCCCTGCGGCGATTCAAATCAAATCAAATCGGATGGCCCAGATTCATTTGGATATTTGATTATTTGGATAAGCCCCATATCCGTAACTGCGACCAATCAGTGTCGAGAGCCTGCGTAGCCAGGAAGTGGCCGCACGCGCATTTGCTTTTGACGAGCCTCGTCACCAAGATTTCTTTTTACACTTGACGCGACGCGTTCGGCTACAGGATATATCATGGGCGTGCTTGTCATGTGGGAGCCAGTTATTTGTGGCAGATGGCCAACAATAGCCACCTTCAGCCTACTCAAAAATGGCCCAAACAACAAGAGGCGAAATGCTGTCAAGCAACCTTTCCAGCGCCCCATCGACCTCTTTTAGCGTTCCCGAGAGCTCCCCCGACTTTGACCCATTAGAGCCCGACGTGGACGGAACGGGCGACACGTCGCCCTCGATCGACTACGCTGGGTATGAAGGCATTGATTGGAATCGTCTCGCGGGGTTCTCCATACGCAAGCATAGAAAACGAGCGCGGACGGGATGGGTATGGGAGCATGGCTTCGACATCGAGAACACCGATTCCGGTCATCGATACTGGCTTTGCAAATTGTGCCATCGCAAGAAGACTACCATAACGCACATGTACGACGCTGCCTCCACCAGTCAGGCAAACAGCCATATGGAAGAAGTTCACCACGTTTGCAAGGGCGGACCAATGCTTCCACAGAGGAAGAAGCAGCGCACTCTTCTGAACATGGTTGACCTCGACACCCACCAACCCAAGGACCAGGCTTTGATGAACGCCTTTATCTCGTCCTTTGATCCGCTTCGCTTTCAGCATCTCCTCATACGCTGGGTGTCGTGCGACAACATCCCATTTCACAAGCTGGAGAGTCCATACTTTCGTGATCTTATGGCTTACGCGAATAGCGCCATTGTGGATTCGGGCAGCGTCCCAACCCATAGCACCATCCGCGACTGGATTGTACGATCCTTCAATCGTCATAAGGGCGTCGTGACGGAATTGCTTCGTCGGTCGCTGAGCCGCATCAACGTCTCCTTTGACGCGTGGTCCTCTCGAAAATTTATGTCCTTACTTGGCCTTACCGTACACTTTCTTGACGACGAAGGGAACTTCCGTACGTTTCTCCTCGGTTTGCCCCGGATTGAAGGTCGTCACTGCGGGGAAAATCTCGCCGATCGTGTCAGCGAGATACTTCACGAGTATGGGCTCGAGGACCGCGTCGGATACTTTGTCACAGACAATGCGGAGAGCAACGACACGTGCCTTGAAGACTTGGGCCGTGAGTTGGGGTTCAAAAAGCAACATCGTCGGCTCCGTTGCTGTGGCCACATCATCAATCTCGTCGCCCGATCCATTCTTTTCGGTACGGATGCCGACGCGTTCGAAGAGGATTGTCAAGCCGACAAAGAGATTCAAGACGAGGTCAAACTCTGGAGATCAAAGGGCCCCATTGGCAAGCTGCACAATACTGTTCACTGGGTGGAAAGGTCTGGCCAGCGCATTGAAAGGCTCCACAAGCTCCAATCCATTGAGAACACGGCCCTCGGCCTCGAAGACAAAACAACCTACGATGTCGTCATGGATAACGCTACTCGCTGGAACTCGTCCGAAGCGATGATGGAGCGCGCTTACACGCTTCGCAATGCACTTGATTCGCTGGTCCAAGCGGAAGTGACAGAGTGGAGCCAATACGTGGCGAGAAGGACACAGAATGGGGCAAAACCGATGCCGAAGAAGTGTCGCAAGAAGCCTACAATTGTGGATGATCGGATGGCCGCTGAGGACTGGTCCGTTATTGCAGAGTATTTGGCGATTCTGAAGCCATTGAAGATCGCGACAAAACGCCTAGAGGGCCGACCGCGGGAAGGCAAATTCGGCGCGATTTGGGAGGTTTTGTTGACAATGGAGTGGCTTTTGAAGCACCTGGAAGAGGCAAAGTTGCAACATGAACGAGACGAGGAGCCTTACCTGCGAATTGGCTGCAATCTCGGCTGGATGAAGCTTGACCAATACTACGCCCTCACCGAGGACAGCCCTGCGTACCTCGCGAGCCTCGTCCTCCACCCTGCATTCCGCTGGTCGACAGTCGAGTCGCAATGGTCTGATCATCCGGACTGGTTGACCAGAGGAAGGACCGCGGTGCAAGAGCTCTGGGAGGAGTATCGAAGTCTCCCGATCGAGCAAGATACTATCCCGGAACAGCCGACTGTGTCGAGGATGACAACGGATCTTGATGACTTCATGGCTTCAATTAGGAAGCTCGGCGCCCAACCCGCGCCTTCAGTGTGTTCCGTGCGTGACGAGTATGCAGAATGGGTGGCGAGCAGGCATGTAATTAATCAATTAATCTGAATCGGGCCAAGGATTCAGATTAATTACTGAATCGGGAGTAGGATTCAATGATTAATTAATGATTCAGCGATTAATTAACTTTGGGCTGTCGTACGCTTCTTTGCCTGTTCACAGTGGTATTGCTGCTTCCTGGGCTGGGTCGTTGAGGACTCTTCGACCACCTCTGTCCCGATACACCTCAGTTGTGTCAGGGGACATGAAGGCGCGGTCCAGCAAGCCACTCTTCATCCAGTGCTTTAAGCACTCTGTTTGCTCTATAGTTTTCACGGACAACCGACTTCTGTCCCAGGTTATCGTCCGGCGCGCTCCGCTAAACACTCGTTCCGCCTCGGCAGACATTGCTGGTATCGAGAAAATGTTGACAGCAAGGCGGTACAGGTTTGGAAATGAAGTTGCTTGGGTTGGCTCAAGCCACCAAGAAAGAGCAGATGACGAGCCAATGGGCAATGTTGGGCCATCTATAAATCGATTGAATTCGTCATGGGAAGACGGCGGTTGATAGATACGCTGTTTGTACGCCTCGTATGCAGAAAGGTCCTCGTTGATTGTCGGCACTTGCCGCGGCTTGTAATCTTCCCACAACTTGCGAACGGCCTCCACTGCTGGGCCGATATACTGTGACTGATCTTTCCACGCCTCATGCAGATGTGCTCGTCGGAGGCTCGGATGAAGCAAGATTGCAGCGGCGTAGACTGGGGAGTCATCTGTGCGCCTGTAATAGTCGTCGAACTTGTACCAACTGGTCATGATGCGATCAGTCATGGTAAGGCTGTGTCGAAACTTCTCTGTGGAGGCCTTGTAATGCGTGATAAGAAAATCCATAGAGCAAATCACCTCATCTAGAGATGAATTGTCCCATTGGGTGTCTTTGGTGATCTCGTGGAATGGCTGCAGAAAGTCGTGGATCTCCTGAAGCTCCTGCCAGTGCTCGGGGTGGAGATAATCGAGGCTGATGTCGCCTTCCGTGTAGTGGTCATCGATAAAGCTGTTCACTTCTTTGCGGGCTTTTATCGCAACGTGAATCATCAGATACCAGGAGTTCCATCTGGTGGAGTTGTCCTGGGGAATCATGCGACCGGCAGCTTTGGAAAACGCTTGATAGCGCTGGCCAGATGAGCGTACCCATACCACAAGGTTGTGAAGCATCCCAAGTGCGCCATGGCGCCGCCATGCAGTTGCCGTGTCTCGCCTGTCAGCAACACCCTCCTGTTCGTCCTTGGATAGCTGTGACACCTGGCGCAATGCTTCATCGGAGGCATCCTTATTCCTGCCAAACAAGAACGCCTGCACAGCTAGATTAATGATGTGTCCGTTACAGCGGAGTCGGCGATGAGCGGTGTCGAAGTCGCAGGCCTTCGCAATGGCTTGCAGCATTGTGTCGTTGTTATAAGCGTTGTCAAGCGTAAAGTACCCAACCTGGCCATGCAGTCCATAAGAATCAATGACCGTGAGGAAGGTCTCTGCAATTGCTTCCCCGCTATGCGCGCCCTCAAGCTCCCGGAGCGCAAGCAAGGCCTTGCGCAACTGCCGGCACTCCCGATCAATGAAGTGGGCCACGATCCCGAGGAGGCTGTGGTGGTTGGGAGAGGACCAGATGTCAATGCTGAAGTGCACCTGTGTAAGTGAGGACTTTAACTTTGATCTCAGTTTCTCGCGATGCGTGATAAAGCTGGCTTCCAGCAGCTTGGGAACTTGGCCCCGACTTTGCGTAACGACTCCTGGGGCCATGTAGTTGACTGTGTGGAGCATGGCGTACCACTCAGGCCACTCGACCAGGCTGTGTGGCAGGCTATGAGCCGTCAAAAGGTTGACCAGGGCTTGGTTGTACAACTCGTCATCCACCGCCGCAAGAAGATGATGCTCCTGCTCAATATCATGCCCTTCCTGTCTCGCAGCTTGTTGCTCAAATAGCCTGTCGATTGCGTTTTGTTGACCAATCATTTTTGCGGTCCTTGTTTCGGAAATTCGTATGCAGTGTTTGTCCCGGAGGTGATCGCGAACTCTGTTGTGGGCTGTTTGAGTGTAGGCACACCGTTTGCAATACCATATTCTTTGGCCGTGCCGGTTCCGCTCTGGTTCGCTTTTCGCTGGCTGTCGGCTTTCAGCCCAGACATCGATTGCTGTTGGGGTGCGAAAGCGCTTCCTTGATGCTGCAGTATCAGAGGCCTCGGAGGACGGTGCAGGTTCTCCAGCGACGCCGAAGTCCTCACGAGGCCTCTTGGTCCCGGCCCGACTGTCGAGATCCTCGGCAAGGGCACACGACTGATCCGCAGAAACCATGATATTTGAGAGCGGCGACGTGGCTCGGTGCTTCAGCACCTCATTGCAGAATTGAAGGAAAGCTGCTGTTGGCATCCTTTAATCTAGGTTACGGGTACAGATTGGATCAACACTCTATGCCGACGTGCTACCTCCGTCTCTCCGTGTGGCAACGGCCAAGCAAATGTGCCAAACGGAGCCAATGAATTAGGAGCAAGTCCGCTGTATCCACTTTAATTAATCACTGAAACTTAATTAATCCTGCAGAGCTACGATTCAGATAAATAATCCAACCTCAGATTCAGATTCATTGAATCGCTAATTAATCGCCGGGATTAATTACATCACTGAAATTTCGTAGTGACCATAATGGCATCTGAACGCGGTCTTCCACTCATCTCCCTGGCGGATTCTGAGTCGGTGATATGCATCCTTCAGGTCGAGCTTGGTGAAAAGCTTGGCCCTGCCAAGTCGATCCAAAATAGCCGAGATTAACGGCAAGGCCGTTCGGTTCTTCTTCGTTATCTTGTTCAGGCCCCGATAGTCTACACATAACCGTAGCTTCCCCCCTTTCTTGGGAACAAAGAGGATGGGGGAGCCCGCGGGGCTGATTGATCGCCTGATCCATCCCTTCTTCTGGGCCGAAGCGATATATTCGCGCAGAACCATGAGTTCGTGTTCCGAGAGGTTGTAGATGGGTCCCGAAGGCGGTATTCGGCCCTCTTCGAGGTCGATTGGGTGTGAGCGCCCCGAAAGGGGTGGTAATTTGGCGGCCTCTTCCTCCGAGAAGACGTCTGCCCAGCCTCGGTACGCGGAGGGAATTTCCTGCAGGGGTGTGTCTTCCCCGTGAGTCGCGGTTTCATCGTTAACCTCGCTAGCGATGGGTATTGGGAAGTGGGTTTTCGTGAGGCGTCGTATTTGTTTTGCACCGCGAACGAAGGATGCCTTCTGCGGAGGAGCCGCAAAAGTCCATGTAAGTTGGTCTGCTCTTTCCAGCAAGAGGCTGACGTGCTTAAGCCATGGTTTGCCCAGCCAGACCCCTTCCTCATCAGCTATTGGTGAGACAAGGAAGGAGACTCGAACAATCTTTTCTGTTCCCCAGCTGTCTGTGGCCTTGAGTAGGATGTGGATCGTCCCTCGTGTCTCGATCTTCGTGTGATCTGCTGTCTCCGGTTGCTCCGATGTCGTTTCCACACGCTCCCAGTCGCGTTGGGTGAGCAGCCTTGGGGAGATGAGGTTGTAGGCGCTGCCCTGATCCAGTAGGGCCATCTGTGTCTTCAACCACCGGCCATCCTGTCGCAGCTGGTAAGGTACCCAGTTCTCGCCGCGCTCGGACAGGAGCCGGTGCGGTCCCTATTCCCCTTCGTCGTGCGGTTCGATTCTGCGAACCTTGTTTGCACCTGTAGCTGGGCTAGCTGGGCTAGAGTGCCGGGCTGTGGTATGCCCGCTTTCACCACATTGCTTGCAATCGGGTTCGGTGCATCTAGGCCGGATGTGGCCAGGTTTCCCACATTTGTAGCAGACAGCGGTTTGCTGCGTCTCTCTCGGAGTGGTTTTATCATTCTCACCCGCTGTCCCCATGGCGCTAGATCCCCTCGTCGGGTCGTGATGACGCTGTTTCTCATGAACATCGTCATCATACTCATACCCTTTCTCCACCAAGTCGTTCCACGATTGGGGATAGTTTTGGGATCGGAAAAGATCCCTGATACTCTTCTTGCAGCAGAACAAGAACATCTCGATGCGCAGCCAATCCGGGACAGTATGGGGGAACTCGCTCTCAATCGTTCTATACTGGCGGAAAAAATCTCGGAATGACTGCGTTGGCTTTTGCTTGAGTTGGGTTAGGCTAGCGTAAGCAGTTCGTGTCCGCCCTCGGGGATTGTTGATATTGCTCCAGAGCCAATCCTCCATGTCTCCCCACGACATGTTCTCTTCGCTTCCGTCATATTTTAGGTGCAAGTTATCGAGGAAGTCCAGGCTTGCAAACAAATAAATCAAATCAAATCCGGGGTCCAATTTGATTTGATTTGGATAGGGAAATCCTCGATCTGATTTGATTTGATTTGATTTGAGTCCATTTGGATCTCATTTGGATATCTGGATAGCCCCACTTTTCTCCCACGACGAAAGACATTGAGCAGCTCCTATAAGGTCCGCTTTGAGCCGGCCTCTCTGAGCTGTGACCATCTGTCCGGCAAGGCTAAATATTCGCTCTGGCTCCGAAGACATAGCCGGGATGGAAAAAAGATCAATTGCCATTCGCGATAAGCGTGGATACTGGCGTCTGCGGAGCAGCCAGTATTGGATCGGATCGTCAACCAAACAATCGCCTGGATCGGTACTCGCCACCCATTCTGCATACTCGTCACGCACGGAACACACTGAAGGCGCGGGTTGGGCGCCGAGCTTCCTAATTGAAGCCATGAAGTCATCAAGATCCGTTGTCATCCTCGACACAGTCGGCTGTTCCGGGATAGTATCTTGCTCGATCGGGAGACTTCGATACTCCTCCCAGAGCTCTTGCACCGCGGTCCTTCCTCTGGTCAACCAGTCCGGATGATCAGACCATTGCGACTCGACTGTCGACCAGCGGAATGCAGGGTGGAGGACGAGGCTCGCGAGGTACGCAGGGCTGTCCTCGGTGAGGGCGTAGTATTGGTCAAGCTTCATCCAGCCGAGATTGCAGCCAATTCGCAGGTAAGGCTCCTCGTCTCGTTCATGTTGCAACTTTGCCTCTTCCAGGTGCTTCAAAAGCCACTCCATTGTCAACAAAACCTCCCAAATCGCGCCGAATTTGCCTTCCCGCGGTCGGCCCTCTAGGCGTTTTGTCGCGATCTTCAATGGCTTCAGAATCGCCAAATACTCTGCAATAACGGACCAGTCCTCAGCGGCCATCCGATCATCCACAATTGTAGGCTTCTTGCGACACTTCTTCGGCATCGGTTTTGCCCCATTCTGTGTCCTTCTCGCCACGTATTGGCTCCACTCTGTCACTTCCGCTTGGACCAGCGAATCAAGTGCATTGCGAAGCGTGTAAGCGCGCTCCATCATCGCTTCGGACGAGTTCCAGCGAGTAGCGTTATCCATGACGACATCGTAGGTTGTTTTGTCTTCGAGGCCGAGGGCCGTGTTCTCAATGGATTGGAGCTTGTGGAGCCTTTCAATGCGCTGGCCAGACCTTTCCACCCAGTGAACAGTATTGTGCAGCTTGCCAATGGGGCCCTTTGATCTCCAGAGTTTGACCTCGTCTTGAATCTCTTTGTCGGCTTGACAATCCTCTTCGAACGCGTCGGCATCCGTACCGAAAAGAATGGATCGGGCGACGAGATTGATGATGTGGCCACAGCAACGGAGCCGACGATGTTGCTTTTTGAACCCCAACTCACGGCCCAAGTCTTCAAGGCACGTGTCGTTGCTCTCCGCATTGTCTGTGACAAAGTATCCGACGCGGTCCTCGAGCCCATACTCGTGAAGTATCTCGCTGACACGATCGGCGAGATTTTCCCCGCAGTGACGACCTTCAATCCGGGGCAAACCGAGGAGAAACGTACGGAAGTTCCCTTCGTCGTCAAGAAAGTGTACGGTAAGGCCAAGTAAGGACATAAATTTTCGAGAGGACCACGCGTCAAAGGAGACGTTGATGCGGCTCAGCGACCGACGAAGCAATTCCGTCACGACGCCCTTATGACGATTGAAGGATCGTACAATCCAGTCGCGGATGGTGCTATGGGTTGGGACGCTGCCCGAATCCACAATGGCGCTATTCGCGTAAGCCATAAGATCACGAAAGTATGGACTCTCCAGCTTGTGAAATGGGATGTTGTCGCACGACACCCAGCGTATGAGGAGATGCTGAAAGCGAAGCGGATCAAAGGACGAGATAAAGGCGTTCATCAAAGCCTGGTCCTTGGGTTGGTGGGTGTCGAGGTCAACCATGTTCAGAAGAGTGCGCTGCTTCTTCCTCTGTGGAAGCATTGGTCCGCCCTTGCAAACGTGGTGAACTTCTTCCATATGGCTGTTTGCCTGACTGGTGGAGGCAGCGTCGTACATGTGCGTTATGGTAGTCTTCTTGCGATGGCACAATTTGCAAAGCCAGTATCGATGACCGGAATCGGTGTTCTCGATGTCGAAGCCATGCTCCCATACCCATCCCGTCCGCGCTCGTTTTCTATGCTTGCGTATGGAGAACCCCGCGAGACGATTCCAATCAATGCCTTCATACCCAGCGTAGTCGATCGAGGGCGACGTGTCGCCCGTTCCGTCCACGTCGGGCTCTAATGGGTCAAAGTCGGGGGAGCTCTCGGGAACGCTAAAAGAGGTCGATGGGGCGCTGGAAAGGTTGCTTGACAGCATTTCGCCTCTTGTTGTTTGGGCCATTTTTGAGTAGGCTGAAGGTGGCTATTGTTGGCCATCTGCCACAAATAACTGGCTCCCACATGACAAGCACGCCCATGATATATCCTGTAGCCGAACGCGTCGCGTCAAGTGTAAAAAGAAATCTTGGTGACGAGGCTCGTCAAAAGCAAATGCGCGTGCGGCCACTTCCTGGCTACGCAGGCTCTCGACACTGATTGGTCGCAGTTACGGATATGGGGCTTATCCAAATAATCAAATATCCAAATGAATCTGGGCCATCCGATTTGATTTGATTTGAATCGCCGCAGGGGCGATTTGATTTGATTTGATTTGGATAAATTTGATTTGATTTGGTTAGATTTGATTACGATTTATCTGTTTGCAAGCCTGATTACATGCCTGCCCAGAAGTGGCCGACCTGGGTTTCAAACACCTTCTCAGGCGTGAGAAAGTCGCCAGGCAAGTCTCGCAGCTTTTCGCATTCACGTTCGTAGTGTAGACGGGCCTTCTTGATGACTTTGCACGGAATTTTGTGGTCCTCACGGTCGGCGGCCTGGCACTCGCGGCCACAGTAGTAGACCGCCTGGCAGGCGCCGCAGCGCATCAGGCCGTCCTTGCGATGGCAGAGCTCGCAGGCCCGCGGCGCAAGGCCGTTGAGCTTGTCAACCTCGGCGTTCATGATGAGCGGCATCTCGGCAATTGGGTGATGGTTGCCTGCCAAAAGTCACCAATGATCAACAAAGCGGAACAATTCGCGTGGAAGGCGGGAAGACGCGTCGCATAGTTAATTTTGTCTGTTGGGGCTGATTATCTCAGCGGGCTGTCAGGCACCCTGAATGCCGACTGAAAAAAACCGAAAAAGCAAGCTCGCCAACGTTCCGTTTACCTACCCTCCTCCTCGACAAGGCCGGTTCGCCCAGAACTAGAGTTGCAGCAATGTTCCAAGGTATTTATTAAGGTCGACTGGTGGCGCTCCAGGCGCATAGGCGTCGAAGCTGATTGACGACTACCGAACCGGAAATGGGCTCGCTGGCTTCCACGCCTTGGTCGTATCCATTGGCGCGGGACAGTCTTGCATATACTAGGCAGCAGTGCGGGGTAAGTAATGCTCTGACGTTTGCAAGAGCGACAAAGGACATGGCCCCGGGAGCTGTGATATCCTCCTGCAGTTCGCAGGCCTCAATTACCACAACAGTTCCAGTTTTGCTTTACTGTACCGTTCCCTGTCATGTGCCGGTTACTCATATCTATCACGCGCTACTCGGGCTGCCCCGCAACATGCAACAGCATCTCAAGAGCTCTCGTCACGGATGGGTGCACACAGTTCGAAGAAAACTCCACCCCTTGTCCCATTCCAAAGGAAGAACAACTCGGTCAAACGAGGAGCAGGACCATGTGTCCGAATCACAGGGACGAAGGCTACAGCGATCCTACTACTCGTTGAAAGCCGTTCCTGGCTCCGAACTCGGCACCCCCGCAATACGTCACGCGGCGAAAGAACACTGGCACACAGTCGTGGGAGTTTAAGTGCGGAGGAATGGCATGCATCTGCTATGGAAGGCGAGCGACACTGTCGAGGGTCTCAGCTATGTTCGGTTACGGAGGAAATCATGTATTTCAGATAAGTATACGTAGTGGTTTGCATGCAAGAAATTGATACACAAGCCTCAACACACTTGTTCAATGTCTGCCTCCCACTCTAGGCCGTTCAAGGCATCCACTACTTCCTCTGCAGTAGATAAGTTCCCGTCCCAGCAGCCCTGAATAATCCTTCCACATGCGAGTTGGTCCACCTTTGGGAACTTCGCTCTCTGAAACAGATCGTGCACCTCTTCCTCTTCTAAATCTGCATACGGCTCGGTTCCGACCATAATGAAGTATAAAACCGAGCCTAGGGCGAACACATCATCTGATTCAACCGCCTTACGGTTCCAATTCCAACCTGGTGGTTGATATCTTGATCCAGGTGCAATGAGAGGAGCCGACCCAGAAATTGAGCAGCCAGCGAAGTCGGCAATGTGGAGATCTAGTTGTGCATTCAACAAGAAGTTGCGCGGCGTGATATCGCAGTGAATGACCTCGGCTGCATGAATGACAGTTAATGCCCTTGCCGCTTGGACTACCCACCGTCGTCGAACTTGGGCAGGAACGTGGTTTACGACCCGGTCGCCAGTCGTCGCTTCAGCCAGTTTTCTGACATACGCCTCGAGGCTTCCGTTCTCCATATATTCCAATGTCAAGCAGCACAAATCCGGATCCCAGTGGACGAGTTTAGGGACGTAGGAGGTATTGTTCAGTCGCTTGTATACTTCAGCCTCCGCTCGCACACGATCGCGATTTTCCTCCTCATTCTTTCGGCAATAAGGATTCGACTTAGGGTATTTGACGATGTGGCCTGACGCAAGCAGTTCAATGTGCGCTGTGCTCCCCTGGCCAATCCATCTCCCTTTCGTAACATAGTATATAGTGCCATCAGGCACTTCGGCTGGGATTTGGAAGGCTGTGTCAGGCCAATTTGGTTTCTCTTTCCGTCGCCACGGTCCTGGGATAGGTACATAGGTAAGTTGGCGCGGGACGCCTATACGTGCTGTCTGTGGGCGTGTGTTAGGATACCGATCTCCAGATGTGGGAATGGAAGTGACTCTGACATTGGAGTGTTGCTGATGCTGCCGCCGCTTTTGGGATCCCGCAACGAGCGATGGCACTTCAGGCTCTCCGGCCAATACGTGTAATATGAAGTTCCATATAAAAACGCACTGGCCAAATGTGTACCGCCAAAGGGTAGTCCACACTGGCGCAGGGAAGTGCTTAGCAACGGAAAACATTGTACGAGATGATGTTGAAGGAGCGAGTAACGATTGTTTTGCACCTGTATCGGCCCCTGATGTCAGCAAACAACGATTAGTCATCACCCCCGGCGACCTTCCCCGGAGGGGGCGGGGGGCAATGCGCTGGAACAGGGAGGGGTTCCCCGGAGATCTACCGGTCAACAAAAGCGTCTTTCGGAACTGAAGGGCACGCAAAGTACAGTAGCACCTGTCGCACTGCACGTGTGCATGACTAACTGACGACCGAGTAGAAGGTCCCCAGCGAATAGGGCAACAAAAGACTCTTGATTCTTCTATCTAATGAGTGACTGATGTCGGTAATTTATACCTGTACCCGTAGGTGTTGTAGCCTTGGATTGGCCGTAGGCATCTGAGACATCGCAGGCAGCAGATGCGTCGCGTGAGGTTATTCCCACCATTGGTAGGCAGCGGTGCTGTTAACGGTCTACGTGAATGAGCGGCTTGATGTTGACAGCACCCTTCCCAAACACAGCACCAGGATCAGGCTCCGCACGACGTCGTGAAGCATACCAGAAGACTAATGATCTGGGCATGGTCAGTTAGACACACATCCTTGCACTGAATCCGCCAGGGTGGGAAGCCGACTGAGCTGCTGCCATTGGCATGTGGGGGCATGACCTGGCACTGACATGGAGGATCCTGGCCCTGGTCTCCAACCAGCGCTGTGCTCCAGCTGTCGCCAGGTGGACGGCGGAACCATTGTCTGGTGCCTTACGTCGCCGACCTCGTGACCGTCCCATTTCCTGCCTGCAATGTTGACTCCCGGCACCGTTGGCCACGAGATCCGGCCAGTCCTTTCAATGTGTCTCGCCAGCGGCAACAAGGCAGACATCAGCGCCGCTCGCTCGCGTGACATCGGCCGTGGCATCCAACAAGATGAAGCGCGACTGGCGAGCGAAGTCAAGCTGCTCCTTCGTCCTAAGCCCACTGACGTGCACATTCAGGAGCCGCCGAGTCCGGGAAGACAACAATCCTCAAGCATATGGGGCTGATTTACTCGCGAGGCGTCACGGACCACGGGAGTGCTCTGGTGGAGACCAGGTATATTCCGCAACATTGTCGACTCCTTTCGCATCATTCAAATGGTTCAGTCTACTCTTGAGCCCAGTGGTTTCGCTCCTGCGATCAGCAGGTCCGCGACGGCCACTACCTTGGCGGCTTAACTAGCATGTTGCAGCGAGCCTCCACGCATGCCATGCATGACGCCGAGGGCCATCAGACGCGACACGCTCTCCAGCCTTGCTTAGGCTGCTGGATAAAGTGGGGAGAGAGTACCAGTGACACCCAGGCCAGGCTGTGAACGGCCTGGAGTATGCTGGCCCCATGGCGGACAGTGCCGACCGGGTCCCAAAATGGTTGGTGGGCAGCAGTCCATATGTCTCGACAGCATGTGAGATCCTTTCCGCGATGACCGACTCTAGGATCTGTCCCAGCGTAGACAGAAGCGAAATGATCTCGTGCATCCAATGCTGTTCATCAACGAAAGTCGATCATCCCAACATGCCCCTGAGGAAGCGGCACCAAACAGTCCTCAGCGTCAGCTTGTACGGAACGAAGCAAGCTCGGATCATGGCCCGTAGTCCGTAGAGCGCCCCCATTTGATGTTCTTGCGCGTCATCCATGGTCGGAAGAAAAGCCGACCTCTGGATGGCCCTGTAGACAGTTGTGCAGGGCTTACCCCACTGACACTCTGCACGCTGGTGAGATGCGGCGTCGTTGAACACGTTCACCTCCTGATCATCTGTCCAGTGCTGTGGTTGGAATGGTGACGATTGCCAGGCAGCCCCCACGTCTATGATTGAGCTGCGGAACCTTAGGATCTTCGCTCGTCTCTGAAGGAGGGCCACACATCTGGGATCATATGACATGAACGTCTTCGGTCCTCCTTCAGTCTTGGGTCTTTCGAAACTCAAATAAGGAAATTGACGAAGAGCAGCCAGCATGAGTTGAGTATAGGCAAGATCAAAAGAGGGCGGACCTAACCCTGGCCGAAACACCCCTTCCTTGATCTCGATGTACGGTGATGTCTCAACCCAGTTGCTGCGCAATGCCTCCCGCAAGGTTTTTTTCGGATTTCGTTCGGCCGTTCTTGCGTCCTTTGGGATCACATGGGACCATCGGATATCAGCAGCGATACCTAGATAGATCATATTCTGTTGCAGTAATCTCAAGCCGGGTATCATGACGGGGGCCACAAGCGCTCGCCTCTCTATCTCGCGTCGTCTTGACATGTCGGCCACACTGACAAATGCCTGTTTGGTGCCAAAGCCCGCTCGGATTGCCCGGCGATCCAATGGACTGGACGCAGGATTGCAGCCTTCCAATAGCACAACTGTTTCTTTGTCAAGTGACCCCTGCATATCTTGATCGCAGCAGGTAACGTTTGACCACTCAGTGTAGAGAGACCAGCGAGAAATTCTTCAACTAGGCGGAACGTGAGAACCTTTTTGCAGCTGCCGAGATATAGGAACTCCTTCATGCCACGAAATGCTTTGAGGTCGTCCAGAGCTGAGGCGATATCTCGGCGCTGACTGATCGAGTCAAAGACAGATAATAGCTACACACCTCGCAACGGCACCGTGTGGTCCCACAAGCTCGCAGCCCTGGGGCTGCGAGCTTCCCATTTCTTTTCCTTTTCTCCTTAGCTTTAGATAGACAACACGAAGGCACTTGCTTTGTTGAACAAACTCCAGTCCAGTCTCTTATACCCTCGAAGCTTATCAGCTGCAACTAAAACGCGAATGTCCCTGGCCATCCCTCTCACTCTTCGCGCTCGTCTCGTGTCAATCTGGTGTCATCAAGATTTCGGTTCCGATTGCCGTAAGCAGGGATGCCATGTACTCGACCTTTCGCCGCTAAATATGAATCCTCCAGCATCGCGCCAAATAGCTGCCCATCGGGATCTGTCGCTAAAATGCAACTGCTTGGGATATTGAAGCCCTTGTACCTGCACAAGAGTCGCACGATCCTATACGTCCATTCAATTGTGGCCATCGCATATTTCTCGTCAATTGACGGCTGCTATCTAAATTGCAGTGTGCCGTTCTGCCAGAAGCAAGGCTTCAAGGTCAAAGCAGCGCGGAAAGACGACGAAGTCTATCTGCATGATTCGTGCATGCTAGATCTTGCTCAGGAACGTGGGGATTTGACCATCGTAGCAAGATAAAGGGTAACAATAGCAATTCTCTCACGTTTATATAGATTCCAACACAAATAACTTCGGATATGAGGCCAGCCCAAATGCCGTGATATGGGCTTTAAATTCGTCGACGAAACATTGCGGTTTTAGCGCGACCAGGTGGTCTAGGCAAGTGGGTGGTGCTCTTTCTGCTACCAGTAAGGTGTTGAGGCATCACGGTAGTACTACTCAATGCTAACGAGCGAACGCGATAGCCCAACACATCAAACGGCGAGCGTCCTCAGATTACCGACAAGAAATTTGTATATGGTAGATTGACCATTTGCATCGAGAGCCTCGCTTTTTGTTGCAACAGCAAATCAACGGTAAGTGGTCATTGTGCTCGATCTCTCTCCACTTTCAGCGAGGAAGATTGAGACCTGCGATATTAGAGTTACACTACATTGCCAGCACCCTTAACTCAGAAGTCAACGACTCTATTTCCGCCAGCCGTTCCGCCCGAGACTGGGGTTTCCCAGGAGCATCGGGCCGCCCGTCCCAAGGCCGTGGGCCCGTGTGCGGCCTGTAGTTGACGCCCAGAGCTTCCAGCCTGGCGAAGTGCTGTTCCTCCAACCGCTTGCGGAATCCCTCAAAGCTCTGACTGCCTTTCCCCCAAGCCACCTCAGCAAAGGCGCATAGTCTGGGAAAAACCATATACTCCACTCGGCGTGCGCTCTCCATATGTTCCGTCCACACGTTGATCTGGGCACCAATGACGTGAGCCACCTCCTCAGGCTTCAGTCCCTCCGGCACGGGGTCGAAAGTGTACATATACTCCAGGGTCAGAAGCGTTCCGACAGGCGTAGGCTCCCCTGGGTCATCG
This sequence comes from Purpureocillium lavendulum, assembly GCA_029168975.1. Lineage (NCBI taxonomy): Eukaryota > Fungi > Ascomycota > Sordariomycetes > Hypocreales > Ophiocordycipitaceae > Purpureocillium > Purpureocillium lavendulum. The sequence goes on from JAQHRD010000022.1 coordinate 213,504, forward strand.
GACTGGCGATAGTCGAGGTACGTGTTCAGGTCTGGGCAGGTCACCACGTCGAAGCCACGTCGCGCCGCCACTGCGGTCGGCCCAGGTCCTCTCCACGCGGCCACCATCACAGCCTCGACTGGACCGGAGTAGCCGCCCATGATTTCATCCCATGCGTAGGCGCGCCTGCCACGGCTGGCCAGGTGAGCCGCCATTTGTTCTGTGAACCATCCTTGCAGCTCTGGCTCGCCTGTCAGGCCAAGCTCCTCCATGCGGGCCTTTGCTGCTGGGCTGCTCTTCCACTCGTCGTACGGACACTCGTCACCTCCAATACCGATCGTCTCGGACGGGAAGACGTCGCATACAAAGTCCAATACCTCGCGGCAGAAGTTGAGCGTTGTATTGGACACGTTCAGCACGTGCTTCGAGATGCCCCAGGAATCACGCACGGAGATAGGGTGTTCTCGTCCCTCGACGTCGGTGTTGCCAAGCTCCGGGTACGCTGCGATAGCGGCCTGCATATGTCCCGGCATATTCACCTCTGGGATGATGGTGATGTGGCGCTCCGATGCGAAGGCGACGATCTCACGTAGGTCGTCGACCGAGTAGAACCCCCCGTGCGGCGTCGCATTGTACAACTCGTGCTCTGGCCAGCCTCGCATAGAACGCGCGCGGCACCCGCCCACGGAGGTCAGGCATGTCCAGCCTGGGACCTCGATGCGCCAGCCCTGGTCATCGGTGAGGTGCAGATGTAGTGTGTTGAGTTTGTGGAACGCCAGCAGCTCGATGAAACGGAGAACATCTGGGACGGGCATGAAATGGCGTGCAACGTCCAGCATGCATCCTCGCCAGCGCAGACCTGATGACGGCGCATCAGAGATATGCTGGGCTTGCAGCCGCCAGGGTCCGTCAGTACAGCCACCGGATTTTCGGAGCGCGGACGATGGAAGGAGTTGCCGTAGTGTCTGGCGGGCGTAGAAGAGGCCTATTGCCGAACCGCCTCTCATGTGCACGCCTGCTGCCGTCGTGATATCTATTGTATAGCCCTCAGGTGGCAGCGATGCGTCAATCTCACTCACAATATCCTCGAGACTTGATAGCATGACGTGGCCTGCAGCGAGAGCCACTGATTGCGGTTGTGGGATGAGCGACATGCTTGAAGGTCGGCTACGCCGCAGTATAACGTTAGAAGTCGAATACGGTGTATGCTGCAAGCTTGTAATATGCGTGGAGGAGCAATTGTATATCCCTCCGGTCCGCGCCATAGGTCCCGGAGGGCGTCTTGGCCAACCACAATCCAGTTGTCAACCCGGCAAACCGCCAGCAGAGCACCCGCGTACCACCCCACTTTACATGTAACCCGCTCATACTGTGGTTTCTTTGTCGGAGGATGTGTTTTGGCCCCAGGGTATGATCACATGCAACCTCATTTGGGCCGTATCCTAAGGTTAGCGTATCTGCAGCATCCGGCGGACCCGCGAACAAGCATGGGTTGTTGGGGCTGAAGCAGAAGGAGACATGGAACAATGGAGAGCCGTAAATTGCTCTAGCGCCATGCGCCCCCGTCCCAGGAAATGTGTGGAGAAATTAACTAGTAAGTTACCAGGCGGCATTGGATTAGGGATGGACCACTGACTCGCGTAAGACACCTCCCGATAGGTCCCCGTGTCCGTTGGCTGCTACAGATGTACCCGAATACCCACGAACTTGGGCGATGTGATGACATATCATAAAGGTAACGAACCGGTGGCGTCTGAGACTATAGCAGAATACGAGGGGTGCCCAAATGTCTCTCTTGAATGTACCATGGCGCCACAACTCAGCGACATCGTAACGTTGCAATGCTGCCGAAAGGTTAATCCAGCATGGTGAGCCGTGGTCGTGGATCATTGATAGAGAGATTTCTGTCATTGTACTGTAGCCAAAACACATGATTCCTCTCTCAGTCATCCACGCAACGTGTTAGTCGGCCAAGTCCCGGGTTGCTGCCTACCGATACCTCCAACATGCTGTTGTATGCGAAACGACGCGAACAGAAAACCCCCAAAACACGTTCGAGGACCGGTACGTTGGAGATTGCAGTAGATGTCCTTACATTACCAAGTATGACTCGCTCACCCAGTAGCTTGTCCACACAGGGTGCAAGTTTTGGTGAGACGCCAGTAACCGGCCTGCATCATAGTCGCTATAACTGACAGCGCATCGTGCTACTGTAGCAAGGAGAAGGTGCTATACATCGACCAACACGTAAACTGCTTGTGTACGGTATTGTTAACAATATAAAGAAAAAGAAATGCGATGAGCTGCGCCCTCGTTGTACACGCTGTCGCCGGCACGGGATGTTATGCGTGTACGAAGCGACTAAACGTCGACAGACCCGACTGAGGCTTGCTAGCGGACTGTCAATCGCAAGCACATATAACGTTCCTCCTGAAACTAGGAACCAGCAGCATGCCGATAAAGGATACTGGAGCAGCGATGGCTCGGAGACAGGAAGAGATCTGGTATGGCCGAACCAGAGAGATGAACGGACCACTACGACGGCCGAATGGAACGATAAACCGTCTCTGAACTCCTCGTCCGAAGGCGTTGTAGCTCTGCCGATCCTCACGAGAGAAGTTTCGCTGTGTTCGAGCCAACGGGGAAAGCGCCACTTTGGTCACTGGTGTCGAGAAGTTCCGTCTAACTGGAATCTTGCCCCTTCTGATGCTTGGGAATGTCCATTTGCGAATGGAGATCTATCCACATGTGGAAGTTTTTGTGGTCCTGAAGAGGCCGTTTTCCTTGAGATATTTCAAGGCTGCGCTTCCTGCGCACAGTGGAACCTCCAGCAGGGTAGTCCTGGTCAGAATGGAACGTCTGTCGCTTTGTGATGCAAAGTCCTCTTAGAGGAGGCAGATTCTTACCAGATAGACAGGATACGCTTTCCATGTTTGGAAATTACAATGGAAAATGTTATTATAGTTGCCTTTAGAGCCAACCCGGGTGGCCAATTTGCTTGCGACGTCGCAAGGGAAGCATGGATAGCTTGCTGACGTCCGGGGAGAGAGTACATTTTGTTCCGGCAATGAGGCGACCTAATTCGTTGTGTTAAATATATTGACATATCCGGGTACTTTGTCCCTGTACCGGAGATGGCGTTGCCTCGGATCGGCTTTCGGCATCCCCGACATGGCTGGCAGAAGCTGAGTTGTCTGCTATTCCCATTGCTACCGGTAGGCGCCATACCATTCCACAAGAACCGAGCGGCTTAATATTGACAGCAAACACGTCTCATTACCGCGCATAGTTGGAGGCTAGTCACATGTGTCAGCCGTATTGGATGTGGTCCCATTTCTCGGCCCCTTCATAGGAGGAAGCAAGCCTTTCCAGCGTCCTAAGCCGAGCCCATGGTTGTATCTGCTTTACATCATGTTCGACCTGGCGACCTTCAGGAGCCGAAATACCTTCAAAGCGCGTCGGGGGTTAGCTCCTCAATGGGGGAAGAACTGGCCAGCTGGTTGCTACTGCGGACAACATGTCGTCCGCACACGCGGACTGGGAAAGAATGAGTGAATGATCTACTGATGATGATGATGCCTAGCTACAGACGGAGTGGAAGGCGACGTCAGTGATGTAATTAATCCCGGCGATTAATTAGCGATTCAATGAATCTGAATCTGAGGTTGGATTATTTATCTGAATCGTAGCTCTGCAGGATTAATTAAGTTTCAGTGATTAATTAAAGTGGATACAGCGGACTTGCTCCTAATTCATTGGCTCCGTTTGGCACATTTGCTTGGCCGTTGCCACACGGAGAGACGGAGGTAGCACGTCGGCATAGAGTGTTGATCCAATCTGTACCCGTAACCTAGATTAAAGGATGCCAACAGCAGCTTTCCTTCAATTCTGCAATGAGGTGCTGAAGCACCGAGCCACGTCGCCGCTCTCAAATATCATGGTTTCTGCGGATCAGTCGTGTGCCCTTGCCGAGGATCTCGACAGTCGGGCCGGGACCAAGAGGCCTCGTGAGGACTTCGGCGTCGCTGGAGAACCTGCACCGTCCTCCGAGGCCTCTGATACTGCAGCATCAAGGAAGCGCTTTCGCACCCCAACAGCAATCGATGTCTGGGCTGAAAGCCGACAGCCAGCGAAAAGCGAACCAGAGCGGAACCGGCACGGCCAAAGAATATGGTATTGCAAACGGTGTGCCTACACTCAAACAGCCCACAACAGAGTTCGCGATCACCTCCGGGACAAACACTGCATACGAATTTCCGAAACAAGGACCGCAAAAATGATTGGTCAACAAAACGCAATCGACAGGCTATTTGAGCAACAAGCTGCGAGACAGGAAGGGCATGATATTGAGCAGGAGCATCATCTTCTTGCGGCGGTGGATGACGAGTTGTACAACCAAGCCCTGGTCAACCTTTTGACGGCTCATAGCCTGCCACACAGCCTGGTCGAGTGGCCTGAGTGGTACGCCATGCTCCACACAGTCAACTACATGGCCCCAGGAGTCGTTACGCAAAGTCGGGGCCAAGTTCCCAAGCTGCTGGAAGCCAGCTTTATCACGCATCGCGAGAAACTGAGATCAAAGTTAAAGTCCTCACTTACACAGGTGCACTTCAGCATTGACATCTGGTCCTCTCCCAACCACCACAGCCTCCTCGGGATCGTGGCCCACTTCATTGATCGGGAGTGCCGGCAGTTGCGCAAGGCCTTGCTTGCGCTCCGGGAGCTTGAGGGCGCGCATAGCGGGGAAGCAATTGCAGAGACCTTCCTCACGGTCATTGATTCTTATGGACTGCATGGCCAGGTTGGGTACTTTACGCTTGACAACGCTTATAACAACGACACAATGCTGCAAGCCATTGCGAAGGCCTGCGACTTCGACACCGCTCATCGCCGACTCCGCTGTAACGGACACATCATTAATCTAGCTGTGCAGGCGTTCTTGTTTGGCAGGAATAAGGATGCCTCCGATGAAGCATTGCGCCAGGTGTCACAGCTATCCAAGGACGAACAGGAGGGTGTTGCTGACAGGCGAGACACGGCAACTGCATGGCGGCGCCATGGCGCACTTGGGATGCTTCACAACCTTGTGGTATGGGTACGCTCATCTGGCCAGCGCTATCAAGCGTTTTCCAAAGCTGCCGGTCGCATGATTCCCCAGGACAACTCCACCAGATGGAACTCCTGGTATCTGATGATTCACGTTGCGATAAAAGCCCGCAAAGAAGTGAACAGCTTTATCGATGACCACTACACGGAAGGCGACATCAGCCTCGATTATCTCCACCCCGAGCACTGGCAGGAGCTTCAGGAGATCCACGACTTTCTGCAGCCATTCCACGAGATCACCAAAGACACCCAATGGGACAATTCATCTCTAGATGAGGTGATTTGCTCTATGGATTTTCTTATCACGCATTACAAGGCCTCCACAGAGAAGTTTCGACACAGCCTTACCATGACTGATCGCATCATGACCAGTTGGTACAAGTTCGACGACTATTACAGGCGCACAGATGACTCCCCAGTCTACGCCGCTGCAATCTTGCTTCATCCGAGCCTCCGACGAGCACATCTGCATGAGGCGTGGAAAGATCAGTCACAGTATATCGGCCCAGCAGTGGAGGCCGTTCGCAAGTTGTGGGAAGATTACAAGCCGCGGCAAGTGCCGACAATTAACGAGGACCTTTCTGCATACGAGGCGTACAAACAGCGTATCTATCAACCGCCGTCTTCCCATGACGAATTCAATCGATTTATAGATGGCCCAACATTGCCCATTGGCTCGTCATCTGCTCTTTCTTGGTGGCTTGAGCCAACCCAAGCAACTTCATTTCCAAACCTGTACCGCCTTGCTGTCAACATTTTCTCGATACCAGCAATGTCTGCCGAGGCGGAACGAGTGTTTAGCGGAGCGCGCCGGACGATAACCTGGGACAGAAGTCGGTTGTCCGTGAAAACTATAGAGCAAACAGAGTGCTTAAAGCACTGGATGAAGAGTGGCTTGCTGGACCGCGCCTTCATGTCCCCTGACACAACTGAGGTGTATCGGGACAGAGGTGGTCGAAGAGTCCTCAACGACCCAGCCCAGGAAGCAGCAATACCACTGTGAACAGGCAAAGAAGCATACGACAGCCCAAAGTTAATTAATCGCTGAATCATTAATTAATCATTGAATCCTACTCCCGATTCAGTAATTAATCTGAATCCTTGGCCCGATTCAGATTAATTGATTAATTACATGCCTGGGCGACGTCCTATAAGGGTTTTTCGGATGATCCGCCGGATCTGGCGACCCGCCGGATTTACACCTCGTTGCATTCCTGACAGTATGCCAGAAAAACTCCACAACCACGTATAATCTCGTCCTAATTTTAACATTAAATGGAAAATACGGCTGTAAAATATGTCTCATCCCATTTCACAGTCGTCAAGCCATCGTGGCCGCTTGCTGTTCCGGCACGGTCGCCCGCAGTGTGGCTAACAATCAAGCTCGAACTTGACAAGTCTCAATCAAGTTCGACTTCTCGTCAAGTCAAGTTCTTCAAGTCAAGCTTAATGTTGTCGTCAATCAATCAAGTTCAAGGAGTGTCAAGTCGTCAAGTACTTGACGACGATTATTACGAGGACATATCTACCCTAGATCGCTACCTAGTTAACGAATTTCATGACGTAATTCGCCCCATCAAAAAAACGTTGTGGGGCCTTCGAGGAGTAAAATGAAACGTAAATTGCTTAGCGCATTGGCTTGCCCCTGCTACATCCCACCTTACCAGCGCTCAGACGCACCACTTTTTTGCCAGTGAAGTGGGGCGTGGCACAGGTACTCGTGTGCCCCCACATCAAACACCTATCAACAACGCGTCGAATTGACGCGATATCATGTAGCCCAAGTCGGTCATAAGTACTCGAAGCTTATCGGTGATGACTTCTTCGACGCAATCTACAGATCTGAACAAGCCGATACCGTCGACCGAGCAAACGTCTTAGCGTTAGCCCTCAGTACGCCAGCGATGAGTGCAGAGTCGCAGCGCGTATTCTCTGACAGTGGTGTGCTTATCGCCGACCAGCGCAACGGCCTCGGCGATGACACAGTTGAAGCTGAGATGGTGCAGACGAATTGGATTACTTCAAAGATATTGCGCGGGATTACGACACCACGAGGTCTATACGAATTACCTTATTAGGCATAGTACATCAAGTACTTGACAAGTTGTCAATCGAGTTCGCTGAGTAGTCAAGTCAAGCTTCAATCGAGTTGAGATACGTTCAATCAATCGAGTTCGATGGTCGAAATTGAACTCGATTGATTGTTAGCCACACTGGTCGCCCGGAGGTCCGAAATGCGACCACCATCTCCCGCTCGCTCTCAACAGCCAAAGAGGGTCTTTTCGTACGAGATGCGCGTATTGGAGCAGTTGATGACTTCTCTTTTGTGTTGTCGTGGAGGAGATCCGGTGCTTGCGACGCTACAGGCGGCTCTGGTGTCGGCTGAGGAGCGACGATTATTTCGTCTTGAACGCCCGGGCTTTTCTTGCGAGTCTCCGAAGCCACCTGTCGTTCATCTTGCATTTCCTGCGCGTTTCCTGACAGTGCCGCTTCAGTTCTTGTCGAACCCTCCGATTAGTCTCCTTCTCTTGCTGTCTGGCTTCCTTCATCTGCCGCTTTCTCTCCATTTCCGCCTCTCGTTGCCTTCTCCTCTCGAGAGTAAGAGCTCTCCGCTCTGCCGCCTTCTGCTGCCGTTGAACCTTTTGTGTTTCCTTCTGCAAAGCCTCTTCTTTCTTTTGGCTCTCCAATGCCGCCTTCCTGAGGCGAGCTTGTGCGACTTTTGCCGGACTAAACACCTGTGCTGAATTAGGATCTGTACGGTCAAAGAGATAATCTTTCAGAGCTTTACCGCGCTGCCTGCGCTGTCTCTCATGAATAATTGTCTCGCGTAGACCTCGGTTCTCATATCGAAGCAGTTCGACCTCGGATTGAAGGCTTTCGAGCGTGCTCTTCAGCCTGCGGCTGTTGCGGTCAGCGTCTGCCGCCGATTTGTCGGCGACTTTGTCGACAAGTCGGTGCAGGTCCCGAGCGGAAGGCTGCTGAAGGGCCAATGATTCTGCTGAGTCGCCGCCCGTGTCCGAATCGTCTTCTCCCTTCTCAATGATCTGCGATAAGACGACTTCCGGGTCAAAAGGCAGCAGTCCGGTCCTTTTCCACCCACTCGCGACACTCTCGGGTGTGAACGAGGCCTCGAATGCGTTCCAAAACAACGTCCAGAACTCGCGCTTCGATAGACCAACAAGGCCTTGCGTCTTTGCCGTCCACTGGATAAGCTGGTTGGAGTAAGCGGTTGAGAGAGGGCTGAAGAGCGACACGTCGAGTGGCTGCAGCCGATGTGTGGAATGAGGGGGAAATACTGCAACAATGATCCGGTGCTGGTCACACCACTCCAGGAAGTCCATATTAACATGGCTGGAGTGTCCGTCGGTAATCAGAAGGCGATAATCGCGACCGTTTCGCGCTTTCGCTTTGGTGAAACGGTCGAAAACACCAGTAAGCCACTCTTTGCCAAGTTGGTGACTTGTCCACCCCGTCTCTGAGGTAGTAAAGAAGGCAGATTGATGCTCTGGGTCAAATTCCGTGAGCCAAGTATCCTGGACCTGTCCTGGCTTGCCTTGGTAGATGAGGAATGGGGGCAGTGCCGACAAGTCCTGGCAGACGCATGCCAGGAAGGTAATCCACGATCGATTACCGTCCTGCGCTGCCCCGAGCAATTTGCCTTGCTTTTTGACACTAAGGGCAAATACTCTCTTCGTTCGATTGATCACCCCCAAGAGAAAGCCCTTTTGTGTGTGTGTGTGTGTGTGTATTTTTCGTCCAGCGGCCGTGAGGCCGCTCAGGTCCCTTTGGGGCACAGGACGTGCTGGGCTAGTGGGTCCATCCTACGTTATCGATACAGGTTCTGGTGGGTCTCAGAGATTACCTCCAGGTGTCCCCTCCCCTCATCTTCCCATCCCGAAAAGTAAACAAACCACCATCCAGCATTTCAACGGCTCTGAGGCGCTCCAATTCGTGCTCGGTGCCCGTCAGCGGGTCGTCCAAGCGCGGCATCTAAGTGCCGTATTCTACTGGCCTCGAGAGAGGCCGTCGTCGGAGACTGCGAGAGCAGGCTCAATTGACCCGGGCGGGCAAAGGGTGTTGCAACACCCTCCGCCTAGACGGGTCACAGAGTGAGAAGTGACAAAAGAAAGAAAGGGAGCGAGCACCGTCCGCCTAGTGGCGAGGACACGACCATTCGAAGAACGAGCTTGCCTTCGCCAGCTTGACGAACTTGTTGAAGTCTCTGCCTATTGCACGATTGACTGCCGCAGTCGGTGAGGGTGCCAGCCTCATCCGATGTCGCGGCAGAATCTTTCGGCAATAGAAGAGATGACTTGGCTCTTTTCGTCGGCCACATGAGCATAACAGCCGCGCGTCGTCGTGGTTGAATCTCTCGTGGTAGTCGGCAAAGTCTCCGTGACGAGACCGTGCCGCGAGCAGGTGGTGGAGCAGTGGTCGTGGGAGCTCTAGCTCTGGTGGGCAGCCGATGGCAGGCTTGAGATGCAGTGGCTTGTACTGGTCGGGTGCAGAGGCGTCCCACCAGGCTTCAAAAGCGTCTCTGGGCTGCTGCCGGGCAGTCCTGCGCAAATGAGCGAGTGTCGGGAGAGCGTCTGCTGGTTCGGGCAAGGAGGTGGCCGCCTTCGCTAAGGCGTCCGCCTGCTCGTTGCCCGCAATGTTGGTGTGGCCGGGGATCCAGCGGACCTCGACGGCGCCATGTGTCGTGGCCAAAGCCTGAAACTCGAGGAACACTTCCTGAGAAGAGTCCGCGGGCATGCCTCTCAGGCAGATTGCGGCCCCCAGATTATCGAGACACACGAAGATGCGTCGTGGGCTAGGGAGGTTCAGTGCAGCACGCAATCCCTCAAGGGCGCCCTTAGCTTCGGAGTCGAAGACCTCCGCTGGGCCAAGGCGGCCGTTGCCAGTCGTCAAGGTATGTCCATCGCGATGGACTACATAGCCGTACCCAGCGGCCTTCTCTGTCGATAAGGATCCGTCTGAGTAGACGACGAGCGTCTCACTCGGGATAGACCGGAGCCATTCCAGGAAGTCTTCTGCAGAGTCGTCTTTCGACGCGGTCTGTAGGGGCGTCGCGTGCTCGTCGAAATGGCGGGGGAGGAGCAGTGGTCGTGTGCTGCGCGGTAGCAGCTGGTCGCTGCGTCTGAGTCTAGTCCGGAAAACCTCGCGAGGCATCTGGTACTTCAGCTTGATTGACCTCTGGATGGTCCGCGGCTTCGGCTGCAGTGTGCGTTTTGCCAGCGGGTGTGCCTCATCCACACGCTTAAGGCGGGCTGCGAAGCGTATCCGGCGAGTTTCGAGCAACTGGGCGATCGGCGGGATGCCACTCTCACGATGCAGCGCGGCGATAGGCGTCGTCCTCCAGACTGGCAGAACGGCACGCATAGAGTTGTGAAGCGACTTGTTCATCTTCCGCAGCAGCTGTTGGATTCCCGAGGGGCCCTCTTTCGTGGGCTGGCGCCAGCGAGGGCTGCTCAATCCAGGGTACCAGGCCTCGACGCCATGGAGCAGCTCCGGCTCGACACAAGCTCGTACGGCTCTTTGCATAGCGCTCGGAAGTGGGCCATGTTTGGTGTTGGCGAGTCCTCGCAAGTGGTGTGCCACGGCTTGCGCCTTAGCTGTCCATTTCTCGACGTGGGTCTTGAACGTCAGAGTGCTGTCGAGCCAGATGCCTAGCCAGCGCATCGCTTTTTCCGGGCGTCTCTCGCCTTCGTGGAATATCGGCGGCGACACCTTGGGTTTGGTTCGGCAGAAGTGCATGACCTCGGTTTTTGCAGGGTCGAAGCTTATTCCGTTGGCGGCGCCCCATGTTACGAGCTCGCTGACATAGCGCGACGCCCGGTCGGCCGTCGTCTCCAGCGAGCCTCCTACGCATAGGATGCCAGTATCGTCGGCGTAGCCGAATCGACCCGTCGGATTGCCCAGGCGATAGATCGGCTCGGTGTACAGCAAGAAAAGGATAGGCGAGACGGGCGAACCCTGCGGCAGCCCGCACTGGAGTGGGGAACTGGGTGTCGTAATGTCCTGATATCGCACGCACGCCGAGCGGTCGGACATGAACGAGCCAGCCCACCGTGCGAGATGCTCAGGCCATCCCTGCTGGCGGAGGCGGAGGATCAGTCGGTTGCGGAGGACGGTATCAAAGGCCCCCTGGATATCCATTGTCACCAGCGTGGCGACCTGTCCGCGAGCGAATGCTTCTTCGATGTCGTGCACGAGAGCAGCCACGAGGTCGACAGCGGACCTCTTCGGCAGGGCCCCAGCTTGTTGCGGATGGAGCACACCATAGTGGATGGACGCCCACGCTAGGCGACGTGCGATGAGCCTCTCAAGACCCTTGCCTAGGCAGGAGAGCAGCGAGATTGGTCGCCAGGCGCGTGGTGTCGACAAATTCCGACGACCCGGCTTCGCTATCATGACCACCTCTGCCTCTCTGAATGGTTGCGGATGGTGACCGAGTCGGAGACATCCCTCGTATAGACTACGGACATGCTCACCGATAATATGCCAGGCCGCTTTGAGCATCTTGACAGTGATGTTGTCAGAGCCGGGGGATGTGTTTCCCGTGCGGATGGTCGCGTCCTGCACCTCGGCTAGTGATACATCTTGAGCGAAAGGTATCGGTCTTGTCGCGGTGACTGGGACCCACGGGTCGGGTATGTCGTCTTCCGCCGTTCGTCTTTCCAGCGTGGCTCGTCGAAGGGCATTCGCTTTGTCGAGCTGCGTTTCGTATACTTCGCCATCTACCTCGAGCGGCGGTGGTTGGAAGGCACCTGGAGACTTCAGCCAGCGGACGGCTTTAAACACAGACGCACTGTCGTTGAAGCTGTCGATGAGTTTGCGCCAGTATAGCCGTTTAGCTTGCCGGACAACCTTCTGGAAGTCCTTCTTGGCGAGCTGAACGTCCCGACAAAATCCAAGGGGATAGACTCTTCTGATCGCGCGGTATTCCGCTGCGGCGAGCCGGCATTCCTCGGTCCACCATGGGGCGCTGCGTCCTTGCTTTCGAACGGGGCGACCGGCGACCTTCGCCGCCGCTTGGAGGAGGCGCACCAGGGCGGATGCAAGAGCATCAAGGTCATGGATAGTTGTCGTCGGGGCTGGAATGTCCACTGACCCATACTGGACGAGATCTACGAACCGCTTGATCTCGTCTTCCGTCGTGACGCGGACTTTTCCAGGTGGTATTGGCGCTACGCCCACCTCCGGAAGCGCTATGCTGAGCGTGAAGTGGTCGGAACTAGTGGCCAGATGGTCCTCCACGACCGCCTCGGAGAGTGGTACATTCGAGAAGGCAAGGTCTATGGTATTCCCATGCGGGTTTGTGGGCACGTCGGTCGGATTGAGCAAGCTGAGGCGATTCTCTGCTGCCCAGTGAGCGATGTCGTCGCCCCGGCCATCGAGACGACCGGTCTGCCAGCTGTAGTGTTTAGCGTTGAAGTCTCCCGCGACCAAGCACCTGCTCGGCGGGCTCCAGGCTAGGAGTATGTCAAGGGCCGCGTCGAAGTCAGGCTGTCGGTAGCCGTTGACTATCGTCGTATTGTTGATGGTGAGCCAGAGAATGTCACGAGTTGTCGCCGGACGTCGTTGGTCGGCCGTTAGGCCGGGGCGTCGCCGGACGTATGTCATGACTCTTGGGCGGGTAGTATTGTTGGTCCAGCTATCGACTGGAGAAAAGGTATCATATGCTGGGTGGGTTTTGGTGAGACAGCGGCCATATTTCGCTTCTGTCCACGGCTCCTGCAATAAGACGACGTCGTACTGTTCGGCGTCGGCCAGGGCGAGGGCACAGTCATGAGCCGGCGGGATCTTGCCCACGTTCGCTTGGAAGATACGCAGGTTCTTCTTGCCGTTTTGTTGAGTACGGGAATATCGCGTCATTGATCGTGCGAGACGGGATCGATGGGGTCGATGCGTCGTTTCTTGGAAGGAGAGGCCGGTCTGCTCACGGGCCGAGGAGTCGTGTCCACGATGATGAATGGCGGAGTTATAGTCATAGTTGGGCTGAGGGTCGAGGTTTCGCTCTCCGCTCGTAAGGTTTCGACTTCGGGCTCGTGTTGTTTGTCGTCGGGCTGGGGAGCGCTGGGGGGCGTGCTGCCGGGCGTGCTGCCTGGCGTGCTGCCAGGGGCAGAAGGGCTAAGGCGGTCGTTCGCCTCAGGCGCGGTCAAGGGCGCGGGTCCGGGTGAGGGGCTCACGGCCTGAGGCGGTCCTCCGTCCGATCGGGAGAGCGCCTCCGCCTGTGCCGTGTTTTGCTTTAGCTGGGCGGATAGCTGAGCGCCCATTTCTCGGACGCGGGTTTTCTCTTCCTTGGTCAATCGGCGGAAAGCGCCATGGGACCGTATGGGACGTGCCGGGCATTTCAGGAAATCTGCGGCATGCGGTCCGAGGCAGTTGCCACACTGCTCCGGCGCTGCGCAGGAGGAGTCGTCGTGTCCGGCCTTGCCGCATCGCTTGCAGGACGGTCGGCGGTCGCAGCTATGTCGGGCGTGAAAGTCCCAGCATTTGTCGCATTGGCGGGGCGCTACCGGTTTGTCGATGTATCGGGCCAGTCTGCTGGAGCCGAAAAGCCGCCAGGGTTTCTGCGTGGGTTTGAGGAAAGACACGAGGAGTGTCTTGACAGGAAAATCGTTCGAGTCGTGACGACTAGGGCGGATGTTGACGGCCGTCTGGCCGGTTTGGCAGGTAATTTCGCCTTTGACGGCTTCGTCGTAGTCGGCTTCGTTGCCTTGGAGATCAGTGAGCCTGCGAGGACAATTGGATACCACGTAGGTGTACCATTTCTTGCTGACTTCAACGGATTCCGCGCCGAGATCGTCAGCCCATTCGGATTGGCGCTGGACGAGGAGGTCTCTAGTGGTTGCATCGGCCGTGCGAATAGCCCAGCCCGAGTTCACGGGAAAGGCTGCCGGGATTTGGTGGAGGTCGATGCCGACTTTCGCGGCGACGTGGGTCCGGATCGCGTACGATTCGAACTTCCTCGCCGGTGCTTCGGCGTCAAGTCGCACAAAGACCCGGAGGTCCTCTTTCGGTGGGGCGGGGATTGGTCGTCCCTGGAGACGTATTTCGGCTGTTTGTTGTGGTGCAGATGGCGGGGCCTCTACAGAAGGGGCGGTGGCGTGGCTCGCAGGGGCCTGGAGAGGACTGCGACCGGCGGCGACGCTGCTGTACGTCGGCGCTGTCACGGGCGGCAGTATCGAGAGAGACTGGCGCCAGAAGTCGAGGAAGCTGGTGGCGAATTGATTCGCGAAAGTATGCTCAATCCCAGACGTGAACTGCTTCGCGGCCTGGTCGAATGATTCACAGAATGCATGAAAGACTGCTAGTTTGGCGTTGTAGGCATCCGTTTGCTCTTGTGCGACCCTGTTGGCGCCTTCGACGATAGAGACGGGCTCCAGAATGGGTTCTAGCGAGGGCCTATACGGCGAGAATGCAGGCTGCGCGACTTCCGTAGCAGTAGAGTGGGCGAGTCGGAGTAGAGGCGAAGACGGCGTCTGGGCCGGTCGCCGTGGCGCCGGCGAGACACCGATCGGCCGGTCGACGACCGGAGAACTGTTTCGGAGCTGGGCAGCACGGGCCCGGTCGGCAAAAGTTAAGGGAATGTGATTATCCAGATCAAAGGGATCTGAGCCAGCATGCGAGCCCATGGCAGTTGCCATGGCCGCTGCCAGAGCCAGCGCAGCGCGCGGCTCGCAAAGTTGGTGGTGCAGTTGTTAGTCAAATTGGTGTAAAATACGCTACTTTCTTAACAATTGCATGCCAAGAAAGTATGATGAAAAAGCATTGAATGTGCGGTTCAGACTGGCGTTTTGGCTTAGGGTAGCGACATTGCTGAAATAGACGGCACCTCAATCTCTGTTAGAGGCGTACTGCCAAAATTTATAGGATGCCTTAACAGCCCCACTTTCAATCCACCTAATCCACCCAGTCCACCCACGGCCTCCTCGAGTGCAGTCGGTGGATTAGCCAATCCACTGAGATTTTGCCAGTGGAGTGGACGGTGGAATCCACGAGTGGATCCACTACGTGGATCGGGTGGAGTGGCTTTCAACCCTGCTGGGAACGGTAGGCGCGTGACATATGGATCGTGACTTGCGGGTGATCGGCTGTGTAAGCGCTCGCTTGCAGGGCCGGCGGGAAAGTGATTTGCAGTCCAATGAAATACCGTCGACGAAAGAGCCCACCTCGTACCCGAAAGGGCCGGTTCTAGACCGCGGGTGCAAACATGGAAGTCGTCCCCTAGTCCGCTTCTTCGCTGTGAAGCCGAGGATATTTTTGCTGGCTCAACGGTTGTTTGGATACGTATCGATAACTGTCAAGGGATCAAGATGGAAGATGTTATGCGCCTTCGCTAGATGGCCCTCGATGTTTCCCATGTTTGACGAGACGTAGCCTTTCGGTGTCTGAGCTTCGTGCAGGATGCAGTGGCAGCAAAGCCAGTAGCCCGCATTCGATGGTTCCGCGCGGTCCTGGCTTTGACGATGGAATTAACGGTGAGTTCAGAGCTACCCGAGCCAAGCAGCGAGCCGTGGTTACTCGGTCATATGCACTGTTCGTGCCGTTCTTACCAGCGCTACGCGGCGTAGCTCGTGAATCATGACCTCAAAATCGATGGGACGGCTGGGGACGCATAAGACGCATTTGAGCGTACGATTCGAAGATGCGGCCGTTCGTCTGCCACGGCGCATGCCCGTTCGGTCCAATTTCCGCTGATGCGACCATTGGCGCGCTGGCTGTCCTGTGGCCATGGAACGCAAAACAGAGTTTAGCGCCGCCCGGGACAATCCCCGCTTCCGCCCAGGGTGGTTTTCCATACATGGAAAGGTGTGCAATCCATACTGGGATCGCCTTCCAGCTCTCGTTCCTCCCAAGCGTCACAAGCCGGCCGAACGGGAACCCGTCCTCGCTTCTCAGCCGCAGCACGACAACCATCTGCTCATGCGCTTCCACCTTCCTGCCGCGGAAAGGATCCTCCATTGGGAAGGAAAGAAGTCGGCGGGCTCTGCGACGCCGCGACGATTGGAAAGAATCGCACGGCGGCCTGGGCCTGTCGCGGACAGACGCAGGGGCCTCCGCTGACCACTCTCGCGTGCGTCGAAAAAGCAAGGCCGCAAGCTCGCCCCATTCAGCCGCCCCGTTGGGCCATTCCATTTTGGGACGCCCATAATAAGGACGCGACCCCAGCTTCCCGTCCCCACAACTAGAAAAGGCTTCTATTGCTATCTCAAAGGCTTCTATTGCTAAGTTATCTCAATTCGAACGGAGTGTGCTGTTGTGGGCCAGTTCGCAAGATGGGCGTGGCCGCAAATGCGGGGACCGTGGTGGGGCTGCGGGGTAGCCTGACGCCGACGCGGCGCCGGGTCGTGAAGCGGAAAATCGACGATTCGGGGAATGAATCGGGCAGAAGCAGCAGGTATGCGACACGAACGACTGCGAAATCGACGCTGGCGAAGGAGGGCGACTGCGCGGCCGACTCGCGAAATGGAGGCAGCGACGGTGGCGACGGAGGCGCGACGCTCCAGCACGTCTCGGAGCTTCTGGGCGATTGCCGCGCTGAGTTCGCGGGGCTCAAGCAAATGATCCGAGGGCAGGGCGACGTCATTCGCACCCAGCAGGAGACTATCCGAGACCTAAAAGCGGCGTCCGAGGAGCAGCAAACCTTGATCCGGGATCTGAAGCTCGCGTTGGAGGATACCAAACAGCATATGGGCCTGGAGCTGAAGCGAGTGACCGACAAACTTGAAGCAATCACGGCGCGCCCATCCGTTACCCCGCCGCGATCTTTCGCCGAGGTGGGGGGGCACCGGCCATGGCAGCCTGCAACCGTGACGCCCAGCAAGACGGCAACCGCCCCTTTCGCCGCCTCGCTCTATTGCACGATTGACACGTCGCGAGTGGAAGAAGCGAACAGAGACCATGTGCAGGTGGGAGCAATCCGGCATGCCATCGAAGGGGAGATGAGGGCCACAGATGGTCAAGCGACTTGGCGGTGCGCGGCGGTCGTGAGGGACGCTCGAGCCGCAGAGCGCATCAAAGTGATCTGCAGAAACGAAGACGAACTGAAGCAAGTCAAGGACGCTGCACAGAAGACAGCCGTCGTGGGCGCGCGAGTCATGAGGGACCAGCTCTACCCAGTCAAAGTCGACAATGCGAACAGGAGCATGGTGTTAGATGCAGAAGGGAACGTGCTGCCGGGCGCTGTCGAGGCGCTTGGTGCAGAGAACAAGGTCAGCATCGCCAAGGTGTCGTGGCTGAGCAACAGACAATCGGGAAAGTCCTACGGATCGATGGTGATCTACGTCACAAAGGAAAGCGACGCGAGACGGCTTATTGACGGCCACTAGACCTGGCCGGCGAATCGGCTATCACGAACGTGTTTGAACGACGGGCGGGGCCCGTGCAGTGCTACAATTGCCAGGCCATCGGGCACAAGTCGTTCCAGTGCAAGAACTCCCAGCTCTGCGGCAGGTGTGCGATGCCTGGACATCAACGCAAAGGATGCCAAGCTGCAGAGCCCAAGTGCGTGCCCTGTGGTGGGCCGCACGAGTCGCTCGGCCGAAATTGTCGGATGCGGAACCCGCGCAGCAATGAGTAAGACGCTAAGCATCTTACAACTTAATGTGCGGAAGCGAGAACCGGTTCAGCAAAGCTTGATGAACGACGATGCACTCAAAGACTTCGGGGTGCTGGCGGTCTCCGAGCCGTATGCGAGGCTGGTGGACGGCAGGGTGGTCACGAGCCCGATGTGGCACAACAACTGGACGAAGATGATACCTACGAAGAGGCACGATGCTCTCTGGCCGATTCGAAGTATGCTCTGGGTGCGAAGCGACATTGAGGCAGAACAACTGCCGATACCATCGGCTGACCTCACGGCGGCAGTGCTTCGACTGCCGGAGAGGGACGTCCTGGTTGTGTCGGTATATGTGCAAGGAAAGAGCGTTCAAATGCTGGACTCAGCCACGAAGCTATTGGACGACCTTCTTCAATCATTTCGTGACGATACAGGTAGACGCACAGATGTGGTTCTGGCGGGGGACTTCAATCGCCATGACCTGCTTTGGACTGGGGACGACGTCTCGGCTAGGAGACAAGGTGAGGCTGAACCCATCATAGACCTGATGAATGAGCACGGCCTTCGTAGCCTGCTTCCGAGGGGTACGAGGACGTGGCAGGGTCAGGACCAGGAAAGCACCATCGACCTGATATTGGTTACCTCGGAGCTGGCGGACGAGCTGATAACGTGCGTCCCGCACTCCACGGATCACGGGTCAGACCATCGGGCGATCCATACGACTTTCGATGTAACGTTGCCCGAGCGAATCACGACGCCAAGATTGATGTTCAAGAACGCTCCTTGGAATTCCATCAGGGCAAGAGTGGAAGAGGGCCTCAGGGAGCTCTCGTGGACGGTCGATGTGCAAGCACAGACCGACCAGTTCATGCGGGTGGTGTTAGAGGCGATCGATCATTTTACGCCTCGAGCCGAACCTACACCGTACGCCAAGCGCTGGTGGACGAGGGATCTGACACAACTACGCCAGTCGTATGCGTTCTGGCGAAACCAGGCTAGGTCGCAACGGCGGACCACGCACGCCTGCCCGGATTTGGAACGGCGAGCCAAGGAGGCAGCCAAAGAATATCACGACGCCATACGGAGACAGAGGAAATCACACTGGGAAGACTTTCTGGCCGAAGATGTTAACATCTGGAAGGCAGCCAAGTATCTTAAGCCTGGCGGGGACGCCATGAGCGACAAGGTGCCGCCACTGAGGAAAGGTGATGGGACCGTGACCAGAAATAGGGCGGAAGCAGCGGAGCAACTGCTCGAGACGTTCTTCCCCCCACTGCCAGCGAGAATCGAAGCAGAAGGGGTGCGTCCACAACGGAGAGCAGTAGCCATGCCGGATTTGACTCTGGAGGAAGTCGAGGTCAAAGTCATGGGGGCGAAACCGTGGAAAGCAGCGGGAACGGATGGCCTGCCGGCGATGGTGTGGAGGCAGCTCTGGCCGGTAGTGAGGCATCGCGTTCTTGTGCTCTTCCGGGCGTCGCTCCGGGATGGCGTTGTGCCCCATCAATGGCGGACAGCAAAGATTATCCCGCTAAAGAAGCCGGAAAAAGGAGACTACACGGAGGCGAAGGCGTGGCGACCTATATCCCTTTTGTCAACGCTGGGCAAAATCTTGGAAGCGGTCGTCGCAGAGCGCATATCGTACGTGGTGGAGGCCTATGGGCTGCTACCTGCGAACCACTTCGGTGCGCGAAAGCGACGGTCGGCCGAGCAAGCTCTCCTTCTCTTGCAAGAGCAAATCTACAAAGCATGGAGAGCCCGGAAAGTACTAAGTCTGATCAGCTTCGATGTCAAGGGCGCGTACAATGGAGTGTGCAAGGAACGATTGCTGCAAAGGATGAGAGCCAGAGGGATACCAGAGCAGGTGGTCAAGTGGGTCGACGCGTTCTGCTCTGCTAGGACGGCCACAATCGTCGTGAACGGGCACACGTCGGAACGGCGCGACTTGCCACAAGCTGGTCTCCCACAGGGGTCGCCGCTGTCGCCGGTGCTGTTCTTATTCTTCAACGCAGACCTGGTGCAGCGGAGGATTAAGGCAGCAGGCGGATCAATCGCACTTATTGACGATTACTCGGCTTGGGTCACCGGCCGGACTGCAGAGGCTAACCGCGCAGGCATTCAGTCGATCATTGATGAAGCAATCGATTGGGAGAAGCGTAGTGGCGCGACCTTTGAGGTGGACAAGACGACCATCGTCCACTTCACGCGCGGCGCCGCGGGGAAAAGTGACGAACCGTTCTGGATCAAGGGCAAGGAAGTCAAACCCGAAACCAGCGCAAAAATCTTGGGGTTGATCATGGATGACGGCCTGCGGTACCAGAAACACATGGCCAGAGCTGCCGAGAAGGGGCTCACCGCTGCCATGTGCTTGAAGAGGCTGAAGCTACTGTCACCGAGGGTAGCGAGACAGCTGTTCAATGCGACAGTCGCCCCGGCGATGGACTATGCGTCGAATGTCTGGATGCACGCGCGTCGGGCGAAAGAAACTGGCTGGCTAAACAAAGCGCAGCGAATTGGCGCGCAGGCCATCACGGGAGCGTTCCAGAGCGTGGCAACCGCTGTGGCTGAGGCCGAGGCCGGCATCCGAGCAGTTGGAGAACGGCATAAGCAGGCTGCGACGAGACTCTGCGTCGATCTGCGGACGCTGCCGCAGACGCATCCGCTGGCAGCACTGAGGAACAAAGCGAGCAAGCGGTACCTCTCGCCAATGCAAAGCCTTGCCGCGATGGTGGCTAAAGTGTCCACGGAGCGAATGGAAGTCATTAACGAGTATGCATTACGGCCGTGGACGGACCGTATCCCTTTGTTTGGTGAGGACGACCCCGAAGGGGCCCAGACACCGCATGACGTACAGAACATCCTGATAGCAACCGCGGCGTCGCAGAGGAACGACGTTGTCGGCATGGGAGGCGTCGTTTGCGACACAACGCTTGGCGGCATGGGCCACACTCTTGCCACTTTTTCCGTCACCATCGGACCTGGAAGCGAACAAAATCCGTACACGGCAGAGCTAGAAGCGGTAGCGACAGCGCTCAGATCTATACCACCAAGCCTTGTCGCCCAGGATGTGACAATCGCGGTAGGTAACCGATCGGTAGTGGCAGCGATCAGACGACCTCAGCAGCAATCTGGACAATGCACTATCAGTGGGATCTATGATCAGATGAAACGACTGCAGAAGAGAGGCCGTACTGTCAGGCTTATGTGGGTACCGGCCGGTGAAGAAGAGTTCGCGCCGCGGCAATTGGCCAAAGCCGCAGCGAAACGAGCCACGGAGAGGGGATGCGAGGCGGAAGTGCCCTGGTACCAGACGAGGACGACGACGCTCCGGCTAGCTCTCGCCCAAGGGCGAGCGCGCGAACAACTACCGGAAAGCGTCGGAAGGTATTCGAAACGGATCGACAAGGCGCTGCCGGGCAAGCATACCCGTGCGATATACGACTCGCTGAAAAGGGAAGAATCAGATGTGCTGGCGCAGCTCCGCACCGGCATGGTTCGACTGAACAGCTATCTCCGCAGGATAGGAGCGACAGATTCGGACCTGTGCGATTGCGGACAAGCGACAGAGACCGTAGAACACTTTCTCTTTCGATGCAAGAATTGGACGCCACAGCGGGAAATCTTGCTCGAGTGCGCACGAACAAAGATTGGGAATTTGTCTTTCTTTTTGGGAGGCAAAGCTGCGTCGGATGACGACAGATGGGAACCGGACATGCAAGCCGTGCGTGCGACGATCAGATTTGCAATTGCGACGAAAAGGCTGGAATCGACCGGCGTCGCCCAGGGCGTGGATCTTTAACATGCGAACATACTAACAAAACAGCCTCGGCTGTGGCAGACCGTGCTTCAGTTGCTGAGAATAGGATGCTGAACACTTGGAGAACTTGGCCTTCAAGCAGGCCTGTCATGGAAGCAAGAACGACGAGGTTGGCATACAAAAGTGGTGCGATGATTCATCTGTTGGGCTTGGGGTGCCACGTACCAAACGAACCAGATTGTCAATTAGGTAGCGTTGAGGCCCTATAGGGATTTCCCTCCGGGCGTAATAAAATCCATCCATCCGTACTAGCCCGTGCACGATTCGTGTTGCCTGTGCACGATTCGTGTTGGGGCCAACCACGGAAGAGATGGTGCAAACTGGGTATGAGTGGGATCAAAATACTATGTAGATAGCCCGCCCTCTCTTGATCGTCATGTCGACTCCTTGTCCGTGACGTCTCGCTTGCCATCAATCTTGCTTTGCGGTCATCCCGACAACGAAGGCAGGTCATTTGCCCTTGCTGGAACTAACCCCTTTTTGCCCTTGAAGGCCTCCGCCGTTTCTCAGTACTCTAGAATGGAGGGCAGGCCGTCCCACGAAGCCAAAGTCACCATCACAAACCCAAGTCGCGGAAAGAGCGTAACGTTCAATTGCCGCAGTGGCAACACCTCGAGACATCTCACGCTTGGTTTGACGTTTGACCTTGATGGTTCACTCAACTGAAGGCTGAAGTTGAATTGATTGCGTGATCGCCACCCTGGCTGCCGATATAATGCTCGAAGAAACAAGGGGTCCGGTCAGGAAATCCAGTGCTGCAAGTCTCCGACAACCTGGTATGTTGGGTTGGCGAAGCTGTCATAGCTATCTCCCTTGTCCCATGCCCAACGATCAACGTAGTCCGCATCGAGGCAGTTATGCATCATATCAGCAATGTAGTCACCGATTACAGGTAGGAACTTCCAGCCGTGGAAGGAGCCACCAGCGGCTACGTAGAGCCCAGGGCAGTGTGGATGCGGCGAGATGAGGAAATCTCGCGTTGGAGTTATCGCGTCCCTATTAGCCGGAACTTCAGTGAGATTCAATCCTTGCCTAAGACGCGGCAGGTTGGGAAGTGATGTGGACGAAGGTTCGTCAAACTTCGGCGTGAGAAGGTGTTTGCGGTTCGGGGCTTACCAGCAGATACGATAGGCATCAATTGTGACTTCATTCATGTCCTTGCCATAAAGCCCTTCAATGGTTCGCCGCGCGCGCTCTTGAAAGAAATTGATGAATTTGGGGCCAGTCCACATGTTGAAGAGATTCTCGTCTGGGACCATTGACATCAGCTCACTGGTCTGCGGACAGGAGACGTAGTTGGTAAAACACATGTCGCAGTTGATCTTGATGGTGCCGTCCATTAGAGCCGACATACCCTCGCCTTCACATGTCATGGTTAGCCACCAACTAGTCTCCGAGAGCCATGCTACACAAGGAATATTTCAGCTGACCACATACCTTTTACAAGCGGCAGGCAATTTTTAATGACCGGAACGGACGCAAACTTGTCCAGTTGCTTGCCAACGAGCGTCACGCAAAAGCTGACGGCTCCTGCGGCAACCACTCTATCACCAGCATGGACACGCTTGTTGTCTGGGGCGCTCTGCGCCAGTAGTGAGGCAGTTCGAGCTCCTGTCGCCAGCAGGATCTTGTCTGCTTGCAGCAAATTTCCGTCCTCTAGCGTTGCCCCGATGCATTCCCCATTGGCCGCAAAGTTAAGGCGCTTCAGAACCCCGACGACGTACTCGACCCCGTGGTCGACTGCTTCTTTTATAACGGCTCCGAGGGCCCTATCCGCCTCCGCGAATCCTACAGTGGGGTTGTAGAGGACCTTGTCGAGACCGTCGAAGTTTGCTGTCGCAAAAGCGCCGTTCCAGCGCCCTCTTGCCTCGCTGACTGGGATGAATATAGAGTCGTTGGCGACGTCCATGTCCTTGTAAGCCGCCATACTCTCCTGGCCAAAGGTGGACGCATCAGCCCTCAGCATGCCGACCTCGTGATAGTAAGGACTATAAAGGCCGTCTTTGCGCCACATGGGCATAGCTTTAATGAGCATGCGCATATAGAGCTTGTCGGGATAGTCGTCGCGGACAATTTTGCTAACATCATGGGAGGCAGCTCGTGGGTTGGGGAAGTCTGCGGTGTCGACGAGCGTAATCTTCAACGTCGTGTTACGCCTCGAAAGGCTTAACGCAGTGGCGGCACCGAAGTTGCCGGCCCCTATAATAAGGTACGACGTCATTTTGCTCCAAGCGATGTTGCGATGGCCTCTGCAATGTCTGTGATGCTGGAGAGTCTGACGTCGGAATGGGTTTCGTTGGGTCTCGCCGTTGGATGCGCCTCCCTGTGCGTTGGAATTGGATGAAAGACAAGCTCTGTACGGATCGTGGGCGCTGTGACTGGCAAGGTGTACGCGTACACGAGGACGCGACTGCAATACCAGAGCAGAAGTTACCGCAGCGATTGGTGTCCCGCTGGTGTCAATCGCAACGGAACTTGCAGGTCTGAACCCACCAACATATAGTCTCTCCGTTGAACTAGAAACATGGTTTCTTAAAAAGCCAAACTCAGGGTAGGTCTACGTTACGGGCTGCTTGAGGCTTTTATACTGATTTTGCTGGGCGAGGGCCTGACTGCTCGCGTCATACCTATTCAAGGAAAGATATACGCAGTCCACCGATTGTTGGACTTGGCATGTAACGAGCACGTTATCTCTCGCAGTGGCCGGGCAGCCAGTAGTGCGAGATTCATCTTATCCGACGCGTCCCAAAGGATTGCCCAACCCCGGCGCCTGCAGGCACGTTCTGGACGAGTGAGGCTTAGCTATGCCCAGGATGGGTACGGAGAGAAGAGAAAACAGCTCCTGCCCTACCGACGATGATAGCTTGCCGCTGTGCATCGGCAAGCGCCACGAACAACGCCGTCCCATCGGCCGACGGTTACACGGGCATCCTCTGCGATGTTTTGAGCATCCGACGGTACAGCTACTGTTTCCCCCGACTGCGGCTCGTCTGGATCGAATGGCCAAGGGTGGGCCGACTAATTAGGTCCCAGAGGCACATCCGCAGAACATGATACCTTAATGCAGACAAGCGATTCTTTACCCCAGGCGCCGAGACGGACATAGTCTAGAGAACTTCTCTTGTTACTTATTGCTATTCAAGCTTCCTTTTGTGCAGTTTCTTCCTAATATTGTCTAAGGCATTTTGCAAGGTGCTCGTGTACACTGGGAACCAGACTAGGAGCGTACACATGAGGTAGTCTCAGCTGTCGACATCGGCAACGCGCCTCATGGCCGCACCACAACGCCAATGGTCCGTCGTCGGTGATTTGTACATCGGAGGTTGGGCCGTTCCCCAACACTGATATCAGTTGGCCAGAGCAAGGTGTCAAGGCCACGTGCACAAGTGACTGGCCGGTGTTAGAGGTCTAGGTTAGCCAGCGCTCAGAGGTGGCCCGATGTGGCAAGAGGAATTGTAACAACCACGACATTCGGTCATATATTTGACATGAACGTGACTCGCATGACCTGTGCGTCCACGGCAATCAAATGCCATGAAACAGACTATTGGGCTTCGCGAACCAGTCAGGCTGCAGAAATACACTGGGTCGCCGGACTACCTGGAGCCTCTCCGCCTGGGCTAGCTCGTGCTGCAAGACCCAGTGCTACAGCAGCATACTAATACATCAACATGCGCCAGACATTGTCTCCTAGCCCTACCAACGGCCATTCCCGTGACGTATAAGGCTGCGGCAAAGCCAGGGTAAGGAAAGTTTGCCCCATGCGTTGCTCAGCCTCCATCAACCCCCCTTTCTCTCTTCTCTCTTCTCTCTTCTCTCTTCTCTCTTCCCTCCTGGGTCCAACTGGCCCACTGAGGGATTATTGGCCGTGGGTTTCTACCCTGCCGGCAACGACCGCTACACTATGCCCCGCAAGCATGCGCACGGGGACCACGCCAGGCGCCTCGGCCTGCAAAGTGGCTGTCAGGGAGTGAGGTTGCACAAAGCATTGAAGGCGTCGAGTTGCCGGGCGGTCACTCGGCCCAGTTCCGGGTCGTACCGTTCGCCGCGGCGGCCATGACTGGGCCCCTTGGTTCAAGGGTTGCACCCCCGTCGGCGTTGACGGGCAGTACGCTCTGCATGGAAGCATGTTGCGCCATTCCGGACCCTACTCAGGACAAGAGGCACTCTGCGCCGCGACTCACAGCAGACGCAGATACTGTACTGTAATACCTCAGTTGTTGCCAAGGGTTAGTGCAGCAGAGCCGCCCCTGGGGCTGTGACTTGCCTGGCATGTGCAGCTGGGGATTGCCATACTGGGACAGCGGGTTACCGCTGTTGTCGCGGCGACAGTCATCTGGCTGGACCCCTGGTGACTTATTGCGACACCACCCGTGCCACGCCGCGCTTTATTGGCACTCGCGAACTCGCACCACCTAAAGGTGGTGCTGCCCACCAAAATTTGAACACTTCAGCACGCACGGTATTCAATCACGCCACTGCGCCAAGCCCAACACCTCAAAGTCAATAAACCATGGAATCGCGACTGGAAGAAGCTATTAGACACGCCAGAGACTTTCCTTACGCCTCAATTCGGTCTGTGGCGAAGAAATTCGGGGTAGGGCACACAACGTTGCGAAATCGATTGAAGAAGCAGACATCTAAATCGCCACGCACTGCGCCCAATAATAAGCTATCCGATGCCGAAGAGAAAGCAATCTGCAGGTATATTGATCGCCTTGATAGTATCAACCTCGCTGTGCGGCCAGAGTTCATTGTTGATGCCGCCAACGCGATCCTTCGTGGCAACGCGCCCGGAGCAGAGCGCGATGATCCGCCCACTGTAGGTGTAAGGGCCGGGATCCAATAGATCCGCGCCCGGGCGCGAATTTAATGTTCCCGCGCCCGGCCGCTGACTAATAATTCCGCGCCCCCCTGGCACCACAGCTTCACGCAACAGGGCCACTCAGGGGCTTGGGAACCACTGCTACCGTGATAGCCACGACGCCATGGCCCAAGCAGTAGGGTTGCCCCGAGGTAAATTACCTAGAGGTAAATTACCAAAACCCCGAGGTAAATGACGGTCATAAATTCGAGGTTTATGACCGGTCATTTATCACGTGACTCTTACCAGTGTAAAATTGCCAGAATGCCAACTCGAAGACCCATGAAAAAGTCCAATGCTTCCCAAACCCTTGAATACATTACTACACGAGCATTGTCGAGCTCTGGCTGAGTGGAGTCGCTGGCCAGGTGAGGACTTCGCCTTGTGGTACGTACCCAGACTCAAGGCTCTGGGCTGGAACAACTGATGACCGCAAACGCTAACCCCTTATATTAAATCCACTAAACTCAATTAGGAAGGAAGTTTATGACGGTAATTTACCAGTCAGTTGGTGTTTGTGACGTCAATTGGTCACTTGGGGTTTATGACGTCAAAAACCCATCCCTACCAAGCAGTGTTTCCCAACGACGCGCTACCACCAGAGGGTACATACAATTCACGAGAGTCCCTTCTCGAAACCATCAATTCATGGGCAAAGCCAAGAGGTTATGCATTCACCACAGGGAAATCCTCCAAGACATCGAATGGACGAGTCAAGGTCGTGTTTGCGTGTGACCGCAACGGGCAACCGCCCAGTACATCCACCGAACGAAAACGCCGTACGTGCACCCGAGGAACAGGGTGCAAGTTCTCGGTTCTTGCCAAACAATCATTGGATGGGAATTCGTGGACACTACGCCATCGACCAGACCAGGGGTGCTCCGAGCATAATCACCAACCGAGCCAAGATCCATCTGCCCACCCAGCACATCGGCACATGGCGCGCAACGATCGATACACCGTTACCAGCCTCGCAAATGCTGGAATTGCACCCAAAGATATCAGGACATATTTACGCCAGAACTCCGATACAATCGCAACACAGCAAGACATCTACAATCGCATTGCAGAGAGCAAACGAGAGCTGTGTGAGGGCCAGAGTACAATCCAGGCCCTTGCCAACCAGCTAGACAACGAAGGGTTCTGGTGCCGGATGCAGCTTGATTCGGATGGTCGGGTAACCGCAGTCTTATTTGCCCACCCAGACTCGTTGGCGTACCTTCAGGCTTATCCGGACCTACTCTTCCTGGACTGCACGTACAAAACAAACAGATACGGCATGCCACTTCTTGACATGATTGGAGTTGATGCCTGCGAGCGATCCTTTTGCATTGCCTTCGCGTTTTTGAGCGGCGAGACAGAGGAAGATTACATCTGGGCCCTGGACAGGTTGCGATCTGTGTACGAGACCTGTGGCGCCAGGCTTCCCTCTGTTATCCTGACAGATCGTTGTATCGCCTGTTTGAACGCTGTGTCTTTCTGCTTCCCACTGGCAATCTCACTACTTTGCCTTTGGCATGCTAACAAGGCTGTCCTCCGCTATTGCAAACCCTCGTTTACTTGCCACAAAGAGGGATCAGATGCATATAAGCAAGGGGAGGCAAATTGGAACGACTTTTTCAGTCACTGGCATGCAATTGTCGGATCCGCAGATGAGGAGACTTTTGGTCAGCGCGTACAAGAGATGGAAAAGCGCTATGTGCCACAGTATCTTGAAGAGGTTGGATACATCAAAGCAAATTGGCTTGATCTGCATAAGGAAAAACTTGTCAAGGCTTGGGTCGACCAGCATCCCCATTTTGGCAACGTGGTTACCTCTCGTGTTGAGGGTATCCATGCGTTACTGAAGTCCCATCTCAAGAAATCCACCCTTGATCTCTTCGAGGCTTGGAGGGCCATGAAGCAGGCACTGCTCAATCAGCTTGCTGAACTACAGTACAACCAAGCCAAACAGCAAATCCGGATACCGATTGAGCTCTCCGGATTACTTTACAGTGCCGTACGTGGCTGGATATCTCATGAGGCCTTGCGCAAGGTTGAAGAACAGCGAAAGCGCATCTTGGCAGGAGATTTGCCTCGTTGTACTGGCGCTTTTACTCGATCTCAAGGACTTCCTTGCGCCCATACAGTCAGGGATCTGCAAGAACAGGGCCAGGCCCTTTCCCTGGGGCATTTCCATACACAATGGCATCTAAAGCGCGGTGGAACCCATCGGCCACTACTGGAGCCCCGTCATCGTGCAGATCGGGTAGCTATTAGCTCAACGATACCACAGTCAAGCACGCGGAGAGAGCCAAGCGCATTCGAGGCAGTCGAGGCAGCTGGAAAGCCAAAAGCACAACCCACATGCAGCAGATGCCACACATTGGGTCATACAATGACTTCCAGGGTATGCCCCCTACGTCATCAGGATCTTATCCAGGCCGCAGAAACAGCGGCGGACCAGGCAGCGGCAGTCCAGCAAGCGACAGTCCACACAATGACAGCACATGCCGCGACAATCCAGACGGCTATAGACCAGACGGCGACTATTCACGTGGCGACTACCCAGACAGCCGTGGCAGAAACAGCGGCAATCCAGACAGCTGTAGACCAGACAGCGACAGACCTGGCAGCTGCAATCCATGACGCGGCTGAGCAGGCTGCGACTGGAGAGTTATCAACGATTTATGTAGCGTCAGACCACACAACGGTAGACCAGCCAGCGTCAGCACTACACTACTCTGACCCACAGGCTATCTATCAGAGATATGTCAGCGCCAGGGAGGACTGGTATAAGGCGCAGCCTCGTGGCAGCCTTAAGACTAATCAGCAGTACCGGAAGGCCATGGGTCTGCCTCAACGATACAAGAAGTCAAGTTACGAGTGGTGTCTCGACTACAAGTACATGGGTCAGCGCTGCAAGGCATCCACGGGTGCCAGGGATTGGACCAAGGAGGAGATGATGGCCTACTTAGATTGGACCGAGGCAGAAGACAATCGAGTCGAAGCTCAGGTTGCCGCGGAGATGGAAAGCAACCGTTGGTCTCGCGGACGACGTGGTATGGATGACATCTGGGGGGCGGCCGAGAGGGATTGTGACGAGCAGCAGCAGATCTGGGAGGCAGGTACGAGGGAGAGTGAATAGTACTAATGGTGTGATTTCGACCGTACAAGCTGCACTGCACCTCAGCGTTCCTTCGGATCGTGTGCTGCCCCCCCTCCCAAAATAGAGAGCTGCCATCGGTTCAATTTTTGATCTATGACACTTCGAACTGAGTTCAGTAAGGGCGTTTCTCAGTATATTAGCTTAACTGACGATTGAGTACCGCGAGTACTGCCAGCGGGACGACCGGATAGGCACAGCCAGCCCGTGTGAACGAGGATGGAGGATATGGGGGGAGGGGGGCGCGGAATTATTAGTCAGCGGCCGGGCGCGGGAACATTAAATTCGCGCCCGGGCGCGGATCTATTGGATCCCGTAAGGGCCACGGGGCTTATTCAGCCAGAAGCGTGCTAGAAACCAACAAATTGATTGCATTGCAGAGAAGAGAACAGGAAGCTCTCGAGGAGCTGGCTACCTGGCGACATATAGTCGATACTCAGGGGCAGGTTGTGAGACCTCATTTGGTGGCGTTACCAGCATCGGCGTCAGCCGAATGCGCACCAACGGCTCAGCCCGTTACAGAGAGAGCAAGACGAGCTTGACAGAGCACGAGAGAAGCTTGGCAAGAGTGAAGCCAAGGCAAGGAACGGCTTTAAGCGTTGGTTTTTTGAAGCTGCAAAGATTGCACGACATTGGAGGGCTATCGAAAAGCTAGCCCGCGCCGAAATGTACGAAACCGGGAACGAAATGCGGTTGCTGAAGAGGTTCTAGAGTAGGTAGTGGTGGAAGTGTTCAAATTTTGATGGTGTTCAAAGTTTGGTGGTCAACACCACCTTTAGGTGGTGCGAGTTCGCGAGTGCCAATAAAGTGGGGCGTGGCACGGGTACTGGGGTCGGACAGCACTGGCGTTGGCCGCTGAGCGGGGTCACGAGGCTATCGTCAACCTGCTTCTCAGAACTAGCACCGTCGACGTTGACAGCAGAGACAGATTTGGGCGGTCGCCATTCTGGTGGGCCGCGGCACGAGGACACGAGTCAATCTTTAAGCTGCTGCTGGATACCGGCAAAATCGAAGTCGACCCAAGAGACGTGGACGGTCAGACACCATTTTGGTGAGCCGCTGGGCTCGGACAAGAGGCCATTGTCCTCAGGTTGCTCGAGATAGGTGACATTGACGTGGACGTCAGGGATCGCTTCGGCCAGACGCCGTTATCTTGGGCTGCGGAGCGGGGACGCGAGACTATCGCCAGATGGCTCCTGGACACAGGTATAGTCAACGTCGACTCGAGGGACATATTTGGCCACACGCCATTGATACGAGCCGGTGGGGCCGGACACTGGACTACTGTCCAGCTGCTACTCGGGTACTTGCAACGACAAGACTGACATCAAATATTCCTTGGCAGTCTGCTTATAACGGCGAGGTAGTCGTCGTGAGCGCCAGGCTAGTTGCGAACTGTGGTGCCACCATATGCCCTGACAGACTTGCAAACAGATAAATCGTAATTAAATCTAACCAAATCAAATCGACGGTCCAAGACCGCTTACCGCAACACTGCGAAACCACGGTGCTGCGGGATACGGACGACATTGACGCACTAGTGGCGTCCATTATCAAGGCGCTTGGTGCACGTATCAGCCGCCCCGTGAACCCGGTTTGCTGACAGAAACCTTATCCTCGTACTTGGGTTGACATCCTAGCCAAATCGCGTTGGCGCAGGATCCACAGAGCCAATAGGTGGGGCCTTTAGAGCTGAGATTGGCACCTCCCTGCCCTGGCGTGGTGAAACATGCCGTCCACCGATTTGAGCACCTCGGTCAACCAAAGAAGCAATAGAGTGTTGGTCCTTTTCCTGCGGATCCTGCGTGTGGTCCAGTTGGGCTGCAACGCTGGTCCTCACCGCCCCCCAGGCACCCGCCGTTGGATCTGCCATTTGCGTCAATTGCTTCGATCGGCGCTGGGACCCTGCGAGCGTTCAATAACCAGCCTTGCTCCTGCGCCACTAGTTAGCGCCGTCCAATATTACATGTAGAATCGCAGACATGGAAGAGGATAACGACTTAAAATCTACGCACTCCTAACGATCCTTTTACTTGGCTACATCCTGATGGCTTCTGCGGAGCTGTTACTCGAGTCGTCCCTCATGCAGCGTGCGCCGTCAACGGCTGACGTCGATGCGATCGTCAGACACTTCCTGCAGTTCGGCGCTTGTGGCACAGATTTATCGAACGAGTCAGGCACGATGTCAACTTTACCAGCGACTTCCAGGAAAGATGCTGTTAGGGAGGTGGGCGATTATCTGGTCCACACCGCAAGCTTGTGGTCGTCTCTCACGAAGAGGCTAGTCGATGGACCGCATATACACCAGACCGTTCATGACGCCCATGAACGCTCGCAGGTTGTGAGCGGCGTTTCAGACTTGGCCAGTATTGCCACTATGGATGTGCGCATCAGTCAGCTCCGGTACAACATCCCATTCCACAGCGTGACGCCACCCCAGCATCAAGTGCTGATTCTGTCTCCGTCCCAGCAAGATTAGGGATCTCTCTACACAGTTTTACAATGACATCCAAGCTCTTTGGCCGCCAGAGTCCCATTTACAGATGCCCTGCATCACGAAACCAACATCAGAGGCCGCAGTCGGCGAAGTTCGGACCCTGTTTCGCACGACTCTAATTCCTGAGCAACAAAAGCCTACACTGGCGCATGGGCCAGGCGACATGTGTACGCGGACACGATAAGTCTTTGTGCGGAATTCCTTAGGGAGGTGACGGCATCCAGAGAAGCAACCGGGCCGAAGTACGGGCCGTTAGCGTCGCCCTGCGATTCCGTTCGGAGCAGCAGCCGCGGCGGGGCCAACGTTTGTAGCGATGACCTGGACGACTGGTCGGTTGA
Source organism: Purpureocillium lavendulum (assembly GCA_029168975.1). NCBI lineage: Eukaryota > Fungi > Ascomycota > Sordariomycetes > Hypocreales > Ophiocordycipitaceae > Purpureocillium > Purpureocillium lavendulum. The sequence continues at coordinate 245,812 of JAQHRD010000022.1, forward strand.
GGCGGTCAAGATGGTAATGGTTATATTCGTTCACCCGATCTTTCGTATCGTTAAGGTCGTACTTTGGCGGCAGTTCTGCCATAAACCAACTTAGGGTCGAGGTTACCTCCAGCCGAGGGAGGAGCTGCGTAGCCTTCCATGAGCGCCAAGTATCTTAGGTGCGCAAGGCGAGTGCCTGCTGAGCATGGTGCTTTCCTCCCGTTGACAGCACTCCTTTAACTTATGGGAATGGTAATGGTAATGTATTACGCCCGGGGGGGTCACCCATAGGGCCTCAACGCTGCATCTACTTACATTTCCATACGCTCGATTCTTTACACCCAAAGCCCCACAATTTGTCGTCCTATCATCAATTTGTGCTCGTCGTTTTTGTCTCTTGACTCTGTGCTTGAAACTTTTCTTAAACCCTTCGATCTGTTCTTCGTAGATTGACCTGTCCTTCCAGAATTCTGGAGCCTGTCCGATGCCGCACAGGCCACTCTCCTCCGCCGCCTTTGACGAAGAGCCCATCTGCCCATAGCCGTTCGATGGAGCTAACCTAACCATGTAGGTAGAGGGATGGCGCTGAAAAGAAATGTTGAGACAGAAGGGTATGCTGTCAGTATTGTATGTCGATGGTCGCAAATTGGCCCGCAGGCCACAATTTCGTCTCGTCGTCTCATATAGTCTTGTCGTCATTCGCGTGCCCAATGGCCGGACCCATCAACGGTTCCGCCCATGGCTTCGTTCCCACTGTCCGTGACATCACCCACGGCCCAGCAGCATGGTCGTGACTAGCTTTCGAAACGAAGTCGAACTCTCCAAAGTCCTTCATTCGTGCTTGTTAGCGCCTAGTCAAGGCCTACCAAGCCAAAGCATGGTCGCTTGGCCTGCAATTACCCCGCTTCTCTAACAAGATGCTAACAGCTGCAAGAAGAGCGGGGTTTTTACAGGGGAGAGTTCCTAAGTTAGGGAATGTAATGTAATGTACTTTATTTACGCCCGGAGGGATTATCCCTAAAGGGCCATAACGAGAGGCTATTTGCTCATTCTGCCATAAAAGCCGTACACCTAAAGCCCAACAATTGTTTCCTTCCTTGGCCCCTGCAGCCTCATTCCGCGATCTGACTGTCCTGCCCTGAGGTCATTCCCCCCGAGTGCCCAGCGTCCCATCGTCGGCAGCTGGAGTTTGGTCGGTCAGTGCGAGCAGTGATCGGAATGGTCCGGTATGGTACGGTATGGAGGTCAAAACCATACCATAAAATACTTCGTCACACCTTGCACTTTAGAACAGTGGTGCAAGGCGTATAGTTAGCCGAAGGCTGCGAGTCCGTCATCAGCGGCAAGGCAGGCCCGAAAAATCAAGAATCTACAGTTAACTTAGATATTCATTTCATAATCTACTTCCTGGTTGCATCAAGTGGAGTTAACACGTAGCCCCGCAACCATATACGGATTCCGAGTGAGAACTTGCCGACTCCTAAACCATTGGTCCCTCATCTTCATCATGATACCTTCCGGGGGGGATGTGTATGTCAAGTTATTGCGGTCGAACGGGGCATCGAGCATCAAACCCTGTAGCGTTTTCACACGCGAGACGGCCACATAGCTCAAACCGGTCTGAAAGTCACGGCAGGACAGATCTGTCACGATCCTGTCTTCAGTAATGCTCTGCGACTTATGAACCGTAATGGCGTAGCATACGATCAAGGGAAACTGAGTGCGAGTGCAGAGTGTAGCTCCAACGAGGAAGTCCCTGCCTACTGGTAGAATCGGGACAATCTTCCTGCCATCCGTAGTGGTCAGAAATGCCGGCCCGGTATACTTATCAAACTCCATCATGATTACGCACGGTTGGTCTCGGACGGGGTCACGGCCAGGTGCCCAGCCAATGTCGTACACTGTGCCACGAGCGCCGTTGCAGAGGCCAACTTGTTGCCAGAGGTTGCACGTCAGCATTAGGCGGGCACCAATGCATACAGGGAACTGTTTCGCAAGGTTGCCCGCCTTGTCGTCTGGAGCAGCAGCCGCGCCGGAGCCAACGTTTGTAGCGATGACTTGGATGACTGGTCGGCTGAGGCGATCAAGGTGGTAATGGTTATATTCGTTCACCCGGGCTTTCGTGGCGTATACCCGCAAGGCGTCGGCGAACGTGGCGACCTCTTGGTCGTCTAGCTTTGCCTGCACACGGCCGGAGAGAAGTTTCCACGACTCGTGGGATAGTTGGAGCAGCCGCAGTTCGCCGAGAGCCCTGCGAAAAGCCGCCTGGTCATCACCGCACTGCCGCTGAACTACGCTCAGGAAGACGGACTTATCGAAGCGCATGTACGCGTTCCTTCCCTTGATCTCTACTCCCTGCACCTCCTTGTCGTAGTAAAGCGGTTTCTGTAGAACAGGGGGAAGCTGGAAGAAGTCGCCCACCAACAGGATATTGAGTCCGCCAAAGAACTCCTCGTTCCTATGCGGAAACGCCTCGCGGAGACGGTCGTCGATCCAGGACAGCGACAATACCATCCTTTCCGGCTCGGACGCGCGCAGCCATTCTCCATACCGGGGCATGTGTTGGTAGAGGCTCCGCCAGTGCAAATCGGCCGGGCTAAATGTCATAAATGCGCCAGGACAGCTCAGGCTGTATGCGTACGCCTCGAGGTCCTGCCTCTTTCTGTTCCAAAAGGGGCGCGTACCGCGAATCGACACCGCATGCCTTGTGATGGAGTTGATCAGCGCCTGCGCATCGGGATCCTCGCTGTGTTCGAGTGCCTGAATAAGCTGCTCTCGCGTGAGCGGTTCACGGGTGCCATCATGTCGCTTCACGAAGAATTTCGATCGCGCACGCGCTTGGGACCGCATCAGCGTGTTGAATGCGACAAAACGGAATGTTGGGTGCCGCGCAAAACGCCCGTCGTGCCACCGCATCGCGTGCTCGATGTAATCCTTGTACTCAATCGACCGCAAGCGAGGCTCCACAAAGTCGGCTCTGCCGTCCCGAAAGAGGCAGGGGAATGCCAAGGAGAGCAGGGCGTGAGAGCGACTGAACTCATTGATCGGCGTGTGCCGTATAGTCGGGAGCCGCAGTTCGTGCCGCGCCTGCCCCTGGGAGCCCGTGGCAAGAGGAAGACCCCCGTTCGGTTCTGGCCCGCCCACGAGGATGGACCGCAGAGCATCGAGCTCCGTGTCCTTGGCCAACAGGTCAGGTACCGCAGCCGCGTCCTCTAGCTCAGGCTCTGCCTCCTGATCTTCCTCCGGTCCCACATCGGCAGCCTCCACCTGACTTTGGGGGATGGCGTCCACCACATTGCCGTCCTCGGGCAGTTGGCTCAGTCGCTCGTTGTCGATGACGATGCATCGATAGCCAGGATGGTGATGGCGGAGGTAGTCAAGCCATATCATAACCGCCTGGCGGCGCACACGGAACTGGCGGGTAAATTGCCGGCTCAGATTGGCGTGTGACGACGTGTTGGCAGGACGCAGCAACACCGTGTTCAACTGCTGTGGCAGAAGCGGGAGCTGGTTGTACACCAAGCCAACTTCGCGAAGAAAGTGAACGACATGCCCCCGATACCTGTACTGCTGCCCTCGCACCAGCATGATGTTCACATGGACGTGGACGCGAGCAATCAATGACTCTTCTGTAGGGGTGAGCTCAGGCAATCGAGCCGGTACGGGGCCAAAGTCAAGTTGGTTTTCGGCAGAGAAGAAATACGGCTCGTCGGGGCCACGCTTCTCATCCTTCCGATAGCAGCGCGAGCAAATGCCGTCATAATCAATTTCCATCTGAAACCAACACTCGCGACATCGGCTGCAATATTCCATCTGGTCATTGTCAAGTTTAGTCCAGAACTCTCGCAGGGTGGCCTTATCGTGGTCCGTCAACGCGCAAGCGTCGAGGTCGCCATTCCACACCGGATCTTGCGCATGGAAGACTGCCAATTCTTCCGGTGGAATTATCACTGGACTCCGAAGTCGTCGTTGCGGTCTCGACGATCGTGTTCCTCTGCGAGATCTTCTTGGCCGCCCTCCTGTACCCGGGGCGGGACCGCGCCGACCGCGTCGTGGCTGTGCAGACGGCTCCAACGGCCGGCGGCGAAGAGGGCTTCTCTCCGCAGAATCATCATCTCTCTCAACGTTCTCGGCTTCCTCCCCTGGTTCAGAGTCCGGCTCAACCCCTAATTGCTCGAGGTACCTGCGTGGTCGAGCGGGCGAAAGCAGGACGTTGGCATAGTCTTCAGCGTCGATACCGGACTCCGAGAACTGGCCCCTGTCGTCTCCTTCCCTCGATAGCATACCTCCAATTTGAATGCCACCTGTCCGTAGTTGATCTTGACTCTGACTCGCATCTATGTCCCCTGCTTAGCCTGTAGACCCTAGTGCAAATCTCAGCACAAGCACAAATACCTTCTCCAGCAGTCTCCAATTGACAGACACCCAGTTGCGATATTGTGGGCGTCAGTGAGACGGCTTTCCCTGCACGGCGTCGTAAACGATGGTCACGCTGGATAGCGGCCAGCTTGACCCTCGCCCCAGCCGTGGAAGGGTCATCTTGCGAGTCCTTCCCCCCTTTGCGATATCTAGTTGCCAAGTAAGCGTGATCCACACTGGTTTTGCTGCTTCGGATAGTAGCTGGATCAGAGAGTGAGACGATCGGATGGGTCGTTCGCTGCACGGGAGGTGAGGGAGCCAGTGTCCGGAGGAGCCCTGAACGTTGTTCGGTCGGCGGCAATGGCGTCCCCAGCTCTATACGTGGCTGGCTCATCGAGGCTTCGAATGACGCCCCCGCTGTATGACATTGCCGTACGCTCTCCAACGATGTAGGCTGGCTTCCGCATCTGTCCTTTGGAGGCGACAGACTAGCATCTTCTTCTGTTCTCTTCGCAGCAGGTCCGCCAGCCGAGGAAGGACGGACCGCGACGTCCCTCAAAGTCTGGGTCGCGCCTCTGGACCTAGTGTACTTCAATCGATCAGCATTGAACATCTTGCAGAGCGCGAGGTTAAGCCAACGTGATAGGCGCGCTGATTGCGGCAGCTCAGGCAGCTCTTGGTGTACCCAGCCAGTTTCCTTCTGCCGAGGAAGTGCTGCGCTGGTTTCTCCTCGCCACAGCGAATGCACACGATGGAAACTACGCCATCTTGAGGCCCTCGATCAGGCATAGAGTTCGCTGTGATTGTAAATGAAAGCAACTACACAGCACGGGTTTTGCTGGCGGCAAAGCTGTTCAAAGCAGCGCTACGACAAAATCAGGGGCAACCGTGAAATTGGACCCATTTTTCGAAGGCCATCATCCAGTTGAGTTACGTTTTAGAAAACAAACAACCAATCAGATGTCAGAGAACTTAAAGGACCCCTGTCCGCACCAAACCCTCATATTGGAGAGAAACTTATCCGATTAATGTAAATCCAGCCTACGGCTGAACAAGAAGCAAGCTGCAACACCCAGCACGAAACAAGACCGCTACAGAAAACACCAGCAGCAATTAACGAGATTAAGGGAATCTGGCTTCACGGCGTATTCGCTGCAACTGTACGAGGTAGGATCGGGGCGTTTTCAACAAGCAGGTGCTTACGCTTTATGCAAAGCTAGGGACGACAGGAAGGAGAGAAAGGTAATCGTCGGTCCGAATATGGACAGCATTTTCCCTGCCACCAAGTCGCGATTTCTCACCCAAATGGACACCGAAGCTGTTGTTGAGGTGTTGATTAGGCCTCTTGTTACTGCACGGCCACGACGCTTCAAGCATTCCTTCCGGGTGATCGGCGCTCGCGGCTCGCTCGCTCGAGTCACAAGCTAGTGAGGCACTTGTTACCAGGTTCCTGTTAGCAAAGTTGAGCAGGACCGAGTCACATTACCACCTCGAGCACCCTCGTGATCTATCGTATCGACGGCATCGATGACTACCTTGACCTGGCATCTCGCTCTCAGCCCAGGAGGTCTGCCATGCGCTCATGTCCCCTGCACCGTCGACCAGGAATCTGTTCTCTCGGATTTTGCACAACTAGTCCGAGATGGTTCTATAAAGGCTAAGCGTTCTGAGTTGCGTAGCAAGAAGCCAATCCAGATGGGCATGATATATAACCACCTGCTATGATACAATTGGTAAGATACATGTAGTTTGCTAGATTGAAAGTCGAACAACTCAGCCGTCGATGTTAGCAGGAAATCCGATGCCGTATTTCCGACATGCGGCTGCATATAGCATTAGGCCAAGTCGCAAGTCCAAATGCCTAATGCTAATCCGCATCCAATCTTCGAGTAAGACTTGGAGGTGAGAATTTCAGCATGCCCAGTCTGACCGAGATGATTCCAACCTTTGCCCAGAATGCCACAAACGTCACCGAGCCCAGGAAGATTTGGTATCTCGCAGAGCCAGCCACCAACAAAAACCTTCTCGAAGCCATCTGGGCTGCCAGGACCCATCACTTGCGCACTGGTCCCGTCATGCATACTGTGCTTGTTTCTACCACCACTCTTCTGGCTGGTGTCGAGCGCATTGCTCTCCAAGTGGCTGTCATGCGACAGTCTGGGTAAGTTCATCGCCGCACGCCACTGGTCAACAACAGACATGTATCCGGCGCTAGGTGCAGCAGATGGAACAGCCGAAAATTTTGATGACGTGGGTATCTTGGGTGGAGTGGTCGAAGTATCTGGTGCCGACGTTTTGGGCGCTTGTTGGCCTCTATCGCTAGGAGGCGACTGAGTAACGACGGTTTCCGTGGGAGAGCTCGTGGGAGAGCTCGTGACTGTTATCGTCGCGATGACTGTGTGGACCTTCTTCGCGGGACAGGCTCCAGGGAGGAGTGCGTAGATGTTGATCGCAAGGAGGAGGACAAGTTTGAAACTGACCATTTTGGGTTAACTGGGGATATAGAAAATTGATGGACTTAAGCGAGCATGCGGCAAGAGGTAACAACACGTATGGAAAGAGTAGTCAATACCGAGAGAGTCTGCTGCGCCGCCAGGAACACCAAGGGGCACTATATATTTGAGTGGCAAATGGGAATGCCAGCCCGGTCATGGGGATGGGCTGCGTCGAGAATGGCGTCTTTCAATCCGAAACATCGAGTTACACCGGACCCGGTTCTCCCCTGTTGGCTTGCAGGTCAGTCATGAGCGGCCGCCCATTGACGAGAAACATTTCGCCCATGGTGGATCGAGACACCAGGGCCTCCGGTCGGCGCAAACAACTATGAAGACGGATGGCAATGCAGAGAATCTGACCGTTGGCGGTGGGAATTTGTGGGCAAGATCGGCTGGTGCTGGTGTGCTGGTGAGTCCGCGGGCGTGGTGCCGTGTATCATGCTTGTAACCTTGCCTGGATATGAACCGACGGCCCGGGTCCGGTCCTCCATCGCCCTTCACGATGTCGCTAGTCCAGGGACCCCACTGCGCCCCGGTAGCCGCGGACGGCCCAACAAATAGAGGTGCATGTCGGGCCTGAGCGTCTTCGCTCCATGTTTCAGGGCGGACCTTACCCCGGTCATGATCCCAGACATCGTCGGGGCTAGTAAACGCAATCTTGTCTGGTAAATAATTGGGACGAAGGTGTTACGCATCCGCGGTCAACCACATGCACCAGCAAGCGGACGGAAGGTCACAATGGCCCGGTTGCGACCATATCACTTGAGGGCCTAGGTGCGCGATACCAGCGCACTTCCACGTCACGAGGCAAATTTGGTGGGATATAGAGTATCTACCACTGAGCTGCAGCTGCGATCCGATAATTGGGCTCAGACCGAGGATCCCCGCGGCAATATGTGGCAGGGGATCCTGTGTCGACCGAGCGGAACGAGGGGAACGAGTGAGATCTTGGGAGCCGGCCATGCTGGCAATGTTTCGTTTGCACATCAGAGATTATACAGTACATACAGAACTGTACCTACAGTGACATAAACAGACCCAATGGATTAGTCTCATGCAGATGGGCGCTGGTACGGGCCATTCATTCCGCAGTGCGCTCCAAACGGGTTTGTCACGGTCACTGTCCGACGCTGGAACGGGCGGGCGAGGCGGGGATCGCCCAGGTGCCAGGACGGCATGGCGCCGAGATAACTGAGAGGAGTCGACAATGGCTGCGCAAGGCTCAGTCGAACTGCGGCGATGAAAGAAGCTGCTGCGCACCTGTTTGGTAGTATTACCTCAATATGGTTAAATCATAGTCCTCGTCAGATGAAAAGTGGGGACGCAAGAAATGCTCGGGTGGCGTGGTGAGGAGTTGGAGTCGAGGACCCATGCGCGAACCTACAGTACAAGACCAGTTGGATCATGGGAAAAGCAAGCCACAACGTCCACCACATGCGGAGGAATGGATCCTGATACAATGTGTGTTGCATTGCCCCAAATTGCTCACGGGTTAGGCCCATTGTGGCGTGCAGGGGGCTGCAACACCATTCAGGAACACCGTGGAGATCAGATGGACGACACCAGCAACGTAGTCTCGCAATTTACTTAACGTTTTTCAGTGACCAGACTCATCGAACAGAATAACTCCTTCATGGACACCCATTGCCACCAGCTCATCGAACGACGACGAAAGAGTCGACGAATCTACCTTTAAAATGACTACCACTGGCGACTCTGTTCGACTCCCCACTGATTTCGAACACGCATGTATGATTTCAGCGGCAAATCACTGTCGACACAAGCGAAACACTTCACTTTCGACCAAGACCACCAGGGCGAGGTCAAGCAGAGCTCACGAGGAAAGCTGTTCTTGCGACGGCTGTCGTGGGATCAAAGCAGTGTTTCGCAAGACTTCGATCATAAAACGGCGCTTATACAATCCAGCCAGACTAGGTCCGAGTATGTCTCCCGGCATTTCTACGTCTACTGGACCTGTAATAAATGCCTGAGCGACCTCACGGCCGCTGGTCTGGAAATACACGCATATTCCCAGATTGCTCAAGAGAAGGCGAGGACAGAGAGCTGCGCTGGCATTTCCCCATCAAACTTTTTTGTATCTTGTTAGTCTTCTGCAAGGATGCAAACCACTCAACGCTATTCAACCGGGTTGACTAAATTGACCAAATACGTCAATTCAACTCCATCAACATCGCGTCTGATTATCTAATACGTCAATCCATTTTGATGTTCACTTGATTGAATGGGTTGAAGTCGTGATTTAGGGTAGAAATTGTTGCTCCCTGGACCCGCCCCGGTCACGGTCGACGCCGGGCCATGCGCCCGCTCTCCCATCGCCCCGTGCGGAACCCGGCCGATGAGAGTTGCCGAAAATGTTTCTGCCATCTCCTGGCGTAGAAGCTCACTAATCCAGGCATTTGGACGTGGAATCCTTGCGAGGATGGCGACATTCGCATTGCCACTGGGAAACTTGATATGGTGAGCAATGGCCGTGGACTAGCGAAATGTTGGCCAGCCGGTGCCGCCCCTGAGAGCCTGTCCTGGCACGGGCTAAAATCGTGCTCCAGTTGGTAGGGTACAAGGCTGGATGTACTACACTGTGTGCCCGGTGAAGCCACTAGCCCATTTTGTCCAATTTTTGGTGCGATTTTGAGTTTTGCGCCAGTGACCTCTATAGGCTGCCGTAATCGGGTGTTAAATGAATGCCAATCCTTAACTCTCTCCTGGGTGACCGCTCTAGACGAGGTTCAATTATTGTACTTACCGCCAGCTAGTCCGCAGTCTGAGAGGCGAGACGATGTTCTGCATCGAGGGAAATGAAGCTCTAAGCTCGTGACATTGCTATTGTATTGGCTTGTCGGCCACAAATACACGTGGAGTTCTCTTTTTTTTTTTTTTTTTAAATCCGTTGTATTAAACCCGTCCGGCCATGAGCCTCGACGGGAATTCTTGCGGTGACATGCACCCGAAGGCGCGACAATATTCTGGCCGACGCGTCGTGTTTCCTCTATCAAGTCGACTGTATTAACCAGGGGAAAGAAACTTAGATATTATAGATGCAGATCAAACCGAGAGGCCAGCTCGTCCTCGCGGCACTGAATATTGCATTCCGGTGCCGCCTTATACCAACTCTACAACGGTTGCCCGACGGCTACGCCTAAATTATGCGCAGCGTCCTTCTGGACCAGGCCGTCAAACCCGCCGTCACACTCCAGGCCCGCTTATGACAAAGTGAGATCGGCCATGAACTTGTGACGGGATTGAGATGTGGTTAGAATCAGCCGGGCCTGCGGTCGACATAGTCCACAGCTCGCCGGCCCTTGTGTGGAAATCAGGTCCTGCGCACTCGTCTGGTGCGAGCTTTGTTCCCCATGGCCAGGGTCGGGCAATTGAATTGGATGCGTCGCCTCTCCAGCTTCTCAAATTGCAGTCGTAGTCAGACAATTCGCTTGTCTCTCCTCCATTGTAAGAGTAGCTGGCGGCTTTGTCCATGCTGTTCCGAACTGGCAGAGCCCCCTGTGACGCGGTACAAGTCGAGATGCGGAGAGCCACTACCTCCCTGAGATTGGCGACCTCTTCCTCGAGAGCTTTGTTAATGCTGAGCAGCTCCTGAACCAAATGGCCTCTTGTTTGGCCATTCTTGAGAGCCTCTACCTCTCGCTCAAGCCGCGTTATGTGCTCCCTAGTCCGTGCCCTGATTGCTCTCTGTGCCTCGCGGTCTGTAGCTCGCTTTCGCGCAAGCTGGGCCGGCGTCAAGTCGGAAACACCTCTGCTTCCTGCCACGGGAAAGATTATCACGGGGCGAATCTAGGGTGCGGGCAATAACGTAGTTGTGCCTTAAGGAGGATGGAAGAGGAAGCTATCTAGACTACCGCTTTATGGTGCGCTAATGGTCTGTGCTCACGTGAGTGTCTTAGACAAAGTCGCGATGGTGCTGTGACAGTATCCCCCCTCTAAACACCATTCGTCCTCGAATGGTTCTAAACCACAGCGACAGAAACAAAGCTACCGAAAATGGACCCCGATCTGCTTCACCAGTTGTGTCGCTGCGAAGGACACTCCTTTGGCCGTTGGGAGTGGTACTCGTCGTAGGCGGAGGCTTCGTCTTGGTTGAGCTGGGGGCTTCTTCACCCAGGTAGGGGGGCCGGGCTTGTCAGGATGCTCGCGGTGGAATTCTAAGAGTGTGTCGTCCTGTCCCTTCAGATCTGATGCTGGTTGCCAGCTTGGGGCATGGTGTTTCCACTTGACGAGGTACTGTAAGCCGTCCTTATTACGGCAGTCAAGGATCGAATCAAATAGCCATTTCTCTACCACCTCCTCCGTTTCGTCGTCCCGCTCGAGGATGCGGCCGCGGATGTTCCGGGACTCATTTTCATTAATCTCACTCTGGCCAGGGAGCCCTATGCGGTTCCCGTCTTCGTCTGTGGAGACTGGTCGCAACAGTGAGTTGTGGAACACGGGAAATATGCGGATGCGGTCGGGGAGTTCGAGGCGACATGCGCGTGGGTACACGCTAAGGATCTTATAAGGTCCCGTCCATTTGTCATCTCCTTTCTTCATTGGTCGGTTGGTCTTAAGGTATTTGGTACTCAACCATACCTCCTGACCGACATGGTATATAGGAGACTCCGTGCGGGACTCATTGGCATTCCGTTCGTATCGGTTTATAGACTGATGGGCTAGGGCGCGTAGCTGGTCGAGGATCCGCTCGAATCGCTCGGCCACAATGTTAGCCTTATAGAACCCTCTCCTCTGTGCCATGGAGAGGTTCGGCGGGCATGGATCTGCGGGTTCTATGCCAAGGCGCGGGTGAAAGCCATAGTTAGCGAAGAACGGCGAGACGCTAGTTGTGTCTGATGTGGCATTATTCGCGGCAAACTCAGCCAGCGGAAGCCAGTCAACCCAGTCGTTTTGGTGGAAGCTCATAAACGCGCGGAGGTACTGCTCTACCCCTGAGTTCATGCGCTCTGTCTGACCGTCCGTCTCGGGGTGGTAGGCCGAAGAATGCTTCAGGCAAATACCAAGTCGTCTGGATAGCTGTCTCCAGAATTCGGATACAAACTGAGGGCCCCGGTCGGAGACGATATTGTCTGGGGCCCCGTGTAACGCATAGACTCTGCTTACAAACGCGTCGGCAAGCTCATCAACGTTAAGGGTTCGTGTGGCGACGAAGTGACGCATCTTAGTTAGACGGCACACAATTACCAGGATATGTTTATAGACAGACTGAAAGTGCTTGCAGTCGGGCAGGGGCGTGATATAATCAACAGAGATATCTGACCAGGCACGAAACGGGACGGGCAGCGGCTGTAAGAATCCAGGCGGGGCAGAACGAGATGTCTTCGTGCGCACACAGAGGTCACATCCTTTCACGAAGATCTCGACATCTTGTGACATTCGTGGCCACCAATATGTCCGCGTGATTAAGTCGAGTGTTTTGACACGGCCAGGGTGCCCTCCTGGTCCCGATGAGTGCGTTCTGTAAATAACTTGGATCTTGGCTTCGTCGGTGGGGGGTAAGAACAGGTAAGAACAGGCGGTCCCGGTAGTAAATCCGGTTACCCCGGATTTGGCAATCCTGCATGGCTACTCGTAGCTCTCTGCGAACCGATTTGGGCCAACGTTTGACGTTGGGGTCTTGTAGTGCTGTCAGCATAGTCTGGGCGAGGTCAGAGTTGTTATATGCCTGGTCAATAATGTCGTCAATGGGTCTCTCCAAATCCGGAGTAAGGGTGGTCGCGGGCGCCGCTGCCATGGGAGTCGTGTCGTCAATGTCGCTGAGTAAGTCTGCGAGAGCGGACGGGTCGAACCTGTCCCGGGGTAGCAGGGTCTTCCTTCGCTGTTTCAGGCGATCGTCGTCAACGTCAGATTTGGACGGCACATCCTGAGATCGGCGACTAAGAGCGTCCGGTCGAACGGCCTTGGACCCTGGGCGGTAGATGATGCGGAAGTTGAACTGAGAGAGGAACTCGGACCAGCGAACCTGACGCTGATTCAGCACCTTGGTTGTTGTGAAGTACTCGAGGTTCTTATGGTCTGTCATGATCTCGAACTCTGACGCATTCCCTTGGAGCTCCGGTCGCCATTCTTCTAGGGCTTTGATGATAGCGAGTAGTTCCTTATCATAGATCTCGTAATTGCATTCGGCTGCGGAGTGCTTAGAAGAGAAGTACGCAACAGGTCGTAGGCTGCCATCGTCGTCATACTGAGACAGTACTCCACCAGAGGCCCAATCGGAAGCATCTGTTTCCAGGACAGTTTTCCGGTTGTAGTCAAAAAAGGCAAGGGCGGGACCTGTGGTGAAAGCGGTCTTCAGTTGCATGAAGGCGTGCTGCTGCCGTTCGGCCCAGCACCAGGCTGACTCTTTCCGCAGGAGGTCGTTCAGGGGCCGACAGATTGAGGAGAAATCCCGGATGAAGCGGAGGTAGAAGTTTGCGAATCCGAGGAAACGTTGGAGTTCGCGCACGTTGGCGGGCTTCTCCCACCCAGTAACCGTCGCCACTTTGTCTGGGTCCATCTGGATTCCATCACTAGCTATAATGAGTCCCAGGTACTTGGTTTTTGTTGTTTCAAACTCGCATTTGTTGATATCGATTTGCAAGCCCGCTTCTATCAGGCGGTCTATAACCTCGCGGACGTGTTGACGGTGTTCCTTGCGCGTTTGTGAATAGACTAAGACATCGTCGAGATAGGCCGTACAGATCTTATCGAGCTGGTCGTACAGAGTATGGTTGATATAGTGTTGGAACGAAGCGGGGGCGTTGCAGAGACCGAAGGGCATGACTAATGACTCGAAAAGGCCAAAGCGTGTGATGAATGCGGTTTTCCACTCGTGCCCCTCGGCAATGCGTAGCTTATTGAAGGCAGCGATAACATCCAGCTTTGTATAGTACTTGGCGTGGCAGAGAGCGTCTAAGGTTTCGCGGATCAGTGGCAGCGGGTACCTGTTCTTGATTGTGACTGAGTTGAGTCCGCGGTAGTCCTGACAGATACGTACGCCACCACCAGGTTTCGCGGCCAGGAGAAGGGGTGCAGCACATCGGGCGCGCGACTCGCGGATGAATCCCTTGGTCAGGTTATCATCAAGCCACTTCCGGACAACAAGGAGCTCTCTGGGGGATAACGGGCGGTTCTTCTGATATGGAGGCTCCTTGCCAGGGATAAGTTCGATTGTATGGTCCCAGCTGCGTCGTGGGGGTAATTCATTCGCTAGATGGGGCAGGAACCCGGTCATTTTATCTTGCAGCCACTCAGGAAGTCTTGCTTTAATGTCTTCGTGGGAGAGATCCGGTTTCCCTTTCAAGAACTTATCGACGTCGGCGTCCGTCACGCGTCGCAGGTGTTCCTGACTGTAGCAGTCATCAAGGAATTCCTGGAACGCACTAGGGAATCGTTGGGAGACGGCTGCGTGGTCGCCGCGTTTTTCGAGGATGTCTTGGAACACGCTCTCCGGCAAGTCGGGGAGTTTTATCAAGGGGGTTTCCGTCTGGATAGCGTCGAGTTCAGGCCATGTAATCTTCATACACTGGGTCGCGCCGCCTTTGCAGAACTGGAGGAAGTTGGCGGCGGCTAACATCTTGATATCAGACAGATCAGGCCGGTCATATGGGTCAGGCGGGCGCGCCCCCTTCGGCGTGGGTGGAATTGGCACGCTGAGCTGCGGCATTGGCGGGGCATGATGTTCCTGGTGTACTGGACGCCGACTGCCTGCCTTCAGGGTGACCGGTGCTGGCTTTAACTGTGGCCTGTTGGGGATCATCCGGGCCCGGGTCTCAGGCTCCGGCGGAAAATGGCTCGGTCGAAAAGTGCGGAAGTGGTCTTGGCCGGGAGTGAGAGTCTGAGGGATATCTAGTTCCACTCTTCCCTCGGGGTGAGGCTCCTCGTCGTTGCTGTCTTCGACAGAGGGCAGCCGGTAGGAAGAAGCGGTTCGTATGGAATCACCACTCCCGCAACCTTCATCTTCAGCGTCCCCGACGGAGGCCTGATCCCGCTGGCGGGAGGGCTGGAATTCGGTAGGGGGCGCAATGTCGTGTGGCCTGGGACTGGGACTGGGTACCGCCGGTGCGAAACATGGTGAAGAGCAGCAGCGAGTAAGGCAATACTGTGACTGGAAAAGTAGGGTCATTCTCGCCCAGTCGATTGTGGGGTTGTGACGTTGAAGCCAGGGGAGTCCAAAAATAAGCGGAGTGTCTGGGGATAGCGTGGTAACAAAAAAGACGCAAGCTTCGATGTGATGCCTTGAGGAACGAAAGGACTTTCAACGTGCCTCTGGTCCCAGCCTCTCCCCCCCCCAAGATTCATTGGCCCAGAAAATTTTATCCTCTTTCGTCTTAGCCTCTTGGCACTCCTCTGGGGGTTTTCCTGCCTTTTCGCGACTGCTTCTCAATCCTCAAAGGTCCATCATGATTGGTGTTCAGGCGCAATTTGCCAGGGGGTTTGGCGCAGTTCTGCTACCGCATCTTCACGTCTCCAAAGTCCATTCTGATTGGTCACCGCTGCCGTTTCCCCCTTCTGGCCTCGCCAAGTGTTCTTCCCTAGAAAACTACTACGGACGTCTAACCTTGGTCCTTGTCCCCAAAACCGGAGGGCCGCGTTATTAATAACGTAGTCTCAGCAAACCGGGTTCACGGCGTCCATCTCTACCATCAGTCAATTGATGAGAATCATCTGAGGAGAAAGACTTGACTAACTACTACAGAAAGGAAATTGTTGCTGCGGTCTCATAAAAAGTATGATCTCCGCGCAGAGACGGAGAGTGCCGATTTCGATATTATTTAACGTCCGAAGAGCTTTGCAGCTAAAGTCCCTATCGGGGCAAAGGAAGAGTGCCGATTTCATCTCGGTAAGAAGTCCGGTTCCGGGTAGGCTGGATGGCGACGGTAAGCTATTGCCAATCCTCTTGCGGTGCTTCCTCGCGTGCCCAGCACACCTAACGCGCCCCCTCTACTCCTCTAGATCCTCGTCCAACCAACGCAACGCCTCCTCCACGGTCCTCTGGCCCAGTTCCTCCAGCTTGGCCTGTGCGGCTGTCATCTCCTCGGGGACCCGGTTGCCCACCAGGTCCCTCTCCCGCACCTTGGACACGAGCATGATGCCGTCCAGCGTCCGGCAGCGCGATAGCTGCACGTACAGGCTGTAGGGGTCGCAATGCGCAGGCACCGCCCGTCCGTCGACGTTCGTCGTTCGCGTCCCTCGCAGCTCGAGGGCCACTCTCTCGAGCGTCCGGCCCTGCACCTTGTAGTCGGTGCAAGCGAAGGCCGCCGCGCACGGCAGGCCCTTTCGGCTGACGTCGTTCTGCTGCCACGGCCGCTTTCGCTGGCAGTGTATCTTGACGCTCATCGGCGTCAACAAGATCGTCCCCGGCGGCATCCCGACAAAGCGCAGGATTTGCGTCGTTTCCGACGCGAGTATGATACCCGCCGGCGGCCCGAAGTGGATCGTTGTGTCGGCGGAGATCCGGTGCCCTGGATACGCCTTGTCGACGATAACCTCCACCGCCATGTAGCCACTACCGTTGGTCATTTTCAGGCCCTGGTGCGTATTGTGGTTCACGACGACCGGCATCCCCGGCACGAACATGAAGATTGCCGGCACTGGGATCGCGCTGTCATCACCCTGGTTCAGGATCATGATGGCTTCCTCCTCCGTCGGTAGGCCCTCTTTCCACTTGTGCTCCGAGATGAAGATGCGTATCATCGACCGCTGCTGCATCTTGAACGCCAAGGCCGCCTCCATGTTCAGATTCCACCGGTTTCTGTTCAGCGGCGTCACCACCGTGATGCCAGACTCCCACGGAATCCGCCTGCCTTCGCGGTAGCACCTTGAATTGAGGAGATCCAAGTCCGCCTGATCCTGCACGCCCTGTCGGATCCGCTTCAGCAGCCCTTGCAGCTCCGGATCCCCGGCCGCGCGCATTTGCTCGTCCAGCATGACGACCGTCGTGAACCTCTTCCACAGCGCGTGTGCCTTCTCGTGCTGGTGCCGCTGTTCGGCCCCGAACGAGTTGTCTACGTCCCACGTCACGGCCGCGCTCGGGATGACGATCGACCGCTCTTGGACCGGTCGGAACTGGTGGAAGTCTCCGCAGAAGAGAACGATCGGAATCCCGCCGAAGTCCTTCTGGGAGCCGCGGAGCCTGCAGAGCTGCTCGTTTACAGCATGCAGAGTCCGCGCTCCGAGCATGCTCACCTCGTCGATGACGAGCATGTCCTTCTCTTGCCAGTCCATTCGCGACTGGCCGTGTACAAATCGCTGGGCTCGTATGGGCAGTCGCACCCCATCAAGGTCCTTGGCGGAGTTCGCGCCGGCGGTCGGTTCTTTGGAGAACCCGCAGGCCGAGTGGATCGTGATGCCGTTGATCCGTGCGGCAGCGGTTCCGGACGTCGCCGTGATCAAGAGACGATTCGCTAGGCCCTTCTGGGCGAATAGCTCGACCAGGGCCTCGATGATTCGCGACTTGCCGGTGCCGCCCTCGCCGCCGACGAACTGACAGAGCTGACCGACGTCACGGCTCTCGCCTCGTCGCATCAGGTCGAGCTGGCGGCACACTACCAAGAAGGCGATCGACTGTCGTTTGTTCAGAGTCAGCCGCCTTGCCAAACCCTTGCCAGCGGCGAGGAAAGAGGTAGACGGGCCCAGTTGGACGTGCATTCCCACGCCTGTGCCTCCCGCGCTCTCGACGGAGTCGGCTGTCGTTACTTCGACGCCGACCTCCCCAAAGCCCGTCATCACACTCCGCAGTGTGGCGCGACGATCGCTTTCCCAGACTGCAGGTGTGCTTTGAATGCCTTGGATAGCGTTCTCCCTCTCTTTCGAGGCGCTCGTCTGCTGCGACTTGATGGCCCTGACCTGATCTTGAGACGGTAGTGCTGCCCCGGAGAATTGCCGCCCGGTCATGCTTGTCCGTGTCTCCTCCCATTCGGGCACCACAGTAGCCTCGAGCTCGGCCGGCGAGCTCAGCGCCGATTGCTGAAACCGACAGAGGTCTTGCATCATCGCCATCAGCTCCGGCGACTTGGCCGTAACTTGGTTCGTGCTCACTGCACCTCGGACAATGTCGATGAGCCGCGTTGCGTCCCCGATGCTATTTGACTGATACCTCGCGGCCGAGTCTGCGCCCGCTCCGTCTGCCCCGCCCTCCTCCACGTATGCGACCGTGGGATCACCACCGCCGCATGACGCTGCCCATTGTTTGGCATCGCGTTTTGCGTCTTCGGCGGATCGTCGAAGCAGCTGCACGTTGTCGACGAGGCATGATATCCTCGGGGCTAGCGCCCCTCGGGCCCTGGCCCAGATGTTGTTGATGTCGCCCGCTTCTTCGCACAAGAAGGACTCCCACGGCACGAACAGCGCAAGATGCTGTACGGCTGCCCTACGAGCGCAGGGAGTTGAGTTAGAGCACCTCCAATAATGCCTGACGGCAGGGACGGATTGCCAGCACATACCTCCGATGGCACGACTCCTCATCGTCGTTGGCGAAGTCCTTGCTCAGGTAACCGTCAAGGCAGACGGTGGCTTGCTTGCCCGGCCGCCTGAGCACCTGGACCCAGTGTCTTCCTGGCGCCCACCCGTCCTCGAAAGGCACCTCTCCCCAAGCCGCGCATCTCTCCTCGTTGCTGATGCGCTTCAGTCTGACGAGCGATATGTAGTCGTACAGGCACAAGCGTCGCAGGAGATCTCCCCGGTGCTGATACGCTTCGACGTGGGAGACCCTCAGGCCCGCTTCCTCGACGACAACCGAATCATCCAGGGCGTCATCTGTGGCTGCCGCGCCGCTTGCTCGTCGGAGGTGCCCCCATCGTCGAAAGACATGCCAGTAGAGCAGAGACGTGTTCAAGTATGCCCAAGCGCTGCTGTTGGTGAACTCGGCTGGGTACCCTAGGAGATCAGCGATGACCTCGACCTGCGATAGCGGACGCTCGGTGAATACGCGGTTCGCCACCCTCATCAGGAACTGTCGTGTCCTGTTCTCCTTCACGACGTCCGTATCGCCTTCCCCACCGCCGCCGCCCCGGTCCCCGTCGGGCGTGCCGTCGTCCTTGGACACAGCCAGGAGCTCGGCTGCGGCGGCCACACGCTTCCACACCGGGTCCTCCACCTTCGTCGCGTAGTTGGTGACGTAGTAGATGAGTGCCATTGTCTTCCGCTGCGTCGCTATGAAGGAGATGTCGTGGTTGTGGCGGAGCCCCACAGCAATGGCCTTGTTCCAGCGATTCACCATGGGGTGTGTCCTCCGAATCTGCAGCACCCCGTCTGCCGTGAAGGCTGTTTTTTCGACCAGTCTCCATGGAGCCTTGAACCGGCAGAGATCGGCCTTGCCTCTCTGCTTGCCCAAGGAATATTTGACGCAGGTCGGGCTATGGGTATGAACCTGTGTAGCCCCGGCGCAAAAGTTGGCCTCTTCATCGAACGTGGCCGAAAACTGTTCGGGGTTGTCTACCAAGGACGAAATGTCCGACGTCACTGATCGCTCCGCTCGCACGGCGCAGGATCCTTCCTGCTCCAGATCCTGTCTGGCACGTCAGCGTAGCCACGTTTGTGCGTCGGAATGGCACCTCCAGGCCGCCAGCGCTGCACCTTGGCCATTCTTACCTCAGAGAAGACGCTGTCAACATATCGGGTAACCCGCTCGCGGTACGCGGCCTGATCGTCGCCGTCTATGTCGGCCAGCAACGAGCTGAGATGCGCATTTCCGTGCAACCAGAGCAAGCCGTGCACATGAAGCGCGCCTCGTTCGTTCGTCTCTATGGCACCATAGTACTTACTGATCCGCCCGAATACTGAATCATGACCAACTTTCACATAATGGTCGAAGAACAGCTTCATCTCCCGGTGGAAGAATTCGGCGGAGCTCATGGGGTCCGAGATGGCCGGCCGTGTGCGCCTGTACGCATTTTCAAGGCCCTCGAGGAATTCCTCGGCCGCGTCGGGATCTCGTGTCCGGTGCGCTGCCAGACGCAGCTTCACCGGGTTCGTGATGTCGTTGGGGTTGATGGTGAACCAGATGGCCGGCACGCCGCATCCAACGATGAGCGACTGGATTTTCCGCCGCATATTGAGGCGCACCTCTCTAGACATGGGTTGCCTGTGGCCGTAGACTGACAGGCTCCTGAGGAGCTCCTTCACGCCGTCGTCGGTCGTCTTGCCCGACCTCTCCAACTCGACCCTCGCCGCCGCTAACCTCTCTGTGGTCATTGACCGCACAATGCGCTCTACCTTGCGGAAGTTCTTCCTCGTCACGCTCAGCATGCTGACGCGGCGGTTGCGCGACCGCACCCCCATGTTGAAGACGAGGAATGCAAAGATATGGTGCAAGCCAAATCGGCCACCATGGCGCCGGAGCACAATGTCGGCCCACCTCCGAAGATTCAAGCTTCGAGAGGACACGAGGTCTTCCGCAGCCGCCTCTGCCTCAACGGCCCTACCTCGTAGGCCGTGGGTGGCCGTTCCCGCCTCGAGTATGGTCTCTTCGGCCAATCTTGGCCCCCAACGCCAAACGGGAACAACGTCGGGAACGTCTTGGCGAAGAAGAATGTGTCGAATGAATCGGCGAATTCGTCACCGCGGGAAACTCGAATGTATGGCTCACAAAGGTCGCCGGGCCCCCGGACCCCGTCCGCCAAAGATCCGACCCGTGTTCTTGGTCCCGCGCGACCGCCCAACCCGCCGTCACCAACAGCGTCACAGGCGAATCGCAACTTCTCGACGTCCGCCACGTCTGGCGGCCCGTCCAGTGCAAACATTCCAGAAGAGGTCACCTCGTTGATCGCCTGTACGTTCTGCTCGGGGCACGCGACGCTTCCATCGCGATCCACGCCTCCTTCGCCGGGTCCGTACTCTGCTGCCTGGTCGCCCGTTTCTTGCCTTTGATTGAGAATCGCGAAGATTTCCTCGATCTCCACCGACCCCTCGTCGTCCATGGCGCGCTCGGTCGGCGGCACAACGTGCGCCGTCCGCGTTTTCTCCCAGGCCGACGGCTCGTTTCGCTCCATGCGTTCGTACACCGACGGCGGCACGCCGTGTGTCGGGTCTCCCCAACTCTCCATCTCCGCCGTGTCGATCTCGATCTCGGCGTAGAAGGGGTTATTCCTCTTCAACCAAACTAGGGCCCTCTCGACCACCCGCCGCCTCACCGAGAGGAGGCTGGACAGGTCGCTCGGTGCCGGCTTTTCTGCGCCCTGCCACGAAACGTGGATCTCGTCCATTGCTTGCAAAAGGGGGTGTGGGAGCACTTTGGTCGCCAACTCCTGCACATTGTTCGGGAAGACCGTGATGTGGCCCTTGACGTGCCTCGGGTACCTCACAGTCTGCCTCTGGCCACCCGGGATGGTGTATCCCGCAACGAACCCGTAGCACGAGTTCAGTGAGATGAGCTTCTCTTCTACCGGCGTCAGTCCCTTGAGCTCATCCGGAAACATGTGCTCACAGCCAAGTCGACTGTGAACATGGATTGCGGGCGACAGGCTCCCGCGAGCCAGGCATCGGGCACACTCGGCACACAGCGACACGGATTCGCCCTCCGAAAAGCAGCCACGGCACGAAAATGGAGAGCGGCCGCCCTTTGGGAAGCTGCTTGACAGCCACTCCTCCCATACA
This sequence comes from Purpureocillium lavendulum, assembly GCA_029168975.1. Classification (NCBI taxonomy): domain Eukaryota; kingdom Fungi; phylum Ascomycota; class Sordariomycetes; order Hypocreales; family Ophiocordycipitaceae; genus Purpureocillium; species Purpureocillium lavendulum. The sequence continues at coordinate 267,240 of JAQHRD010000022.1, forward strand.
ATCTCCCGCAGCTCCTTTCCCGTGCGCTTGCGGTAACACAGCATGCACGTCCGTATCGCCAACGTGCCCGCATCGTGGAAGGCCTGATAGAAATCCCGCACCGTCGAAACCTTCCTCTCATGTGGTATTGGCGTGCACCACGTCTGATCTTTGGACAGCCTCTCTTTCGTTGCAAAGTCTTCCTCCAAAGAGCGCAACGCGCTCGCCAGGTCCTCGGCCAGCAGCTCTCGTCCCCTCGGCCTTCCATTTCCATGTCGAACATGTTTCCTCGGGCGCTCATCCCGGCTGGGAAGGCGTTCTCTCTTCTCCCGCCGCCAGGGATGCCTCGCACCTGTTGTTGCTCCTGTCGATGGCTGATTCGCTTCTCTGCAAGCCCTCGGAGGATGTGCCAGCCCTGGCGACGATTGTCCGACTAAATGCAGATCCCTGAGGAGCCCCCCGCCTCTCTGCGATCGACCGGCCGCATGCCATGCTGGCGGACATTCTCCATGCGCAGAGTTGACCTCATTGGTCCTTCGCGCCTTCGGTACTCTCTTCCACCTTGCCGAGGCAAACGATGCCGCTGGAACAGCACGGGTTCGGCGAACGCCTCCCGCGAAGAGCCGCCCACCACCACCTTAGGTGCCAGACTCTGCCCGCACAGCGATGGGCCCGCTGGCTCTGCCGCGGCAGCAACCTTAGCCAACTCTGCGGCACCATCTCCCACAAGAGGCGGCCCAGCATGCTGCACTGAACTTGCTGCGTGGGAGATACCCTTAGTGTCCGGTACTCGTTGTGGCCGCCGGTACCTTCCCCGACGTTGCTTGGGCAAATCTCGCGCAATAGCTGCTGTCAGCTGTTCGCTCCGTCGTCCATCTTCGAATATCGATTCGCGGGGCTGGATAGGACGAAGCGATGGTGTCACTCCGAGGCGAAAGGCCGGGACGTCGCCGGTCGCCGCCGTGTCGACGTGCTCATCGTCTTGATGACCCTTTCCCGAGGGAGAAAGTGTCGATGAAAGGGCATCGAGCTCGATAACCCTGCTCCGGCAGCTTCTCGAGCCCCTCGAGGCTCGCCACTCTCATGCCAATTCGATGGCTTATGCTGCCCTGGGCCTCCGCTGTCCGCTGGGCCACCAGACTGCTCCGTCCTCTTTGGCCGCCGGCCACCCCGCAGCGGTCGTTTGGGCAACGACCTTATAATTGCTGCCGCATGCTGTCTCCATACGGTCTCTCCCGCGGCAGACTGCTTGGACTCGATGCGACGGAACGATGATACGCTTCGCGGCAATCGTTCCGACGCATTGTCAAACGTGTCCCGCTCCTTTTCGACGGCTTCCACCACATCTACAGCGGCTCTGTTGGTTTCGTCCCCCACAACTCTCTTCCCCTTGCCTACGCCACCACCCGCTTGCCCATTTGCAACCGACCACGAGCGTGCTCCACCGCGAGCAACCGCCTCGGACGACCACACTGCGGAGCCATCCATCTGGAGTATCCGGCTCGATTGTGATGGTTTTGGGGTAGAGGATAGATTGGAAAGTGCGTTGTCGCGTCATTACTGCCTTCAGTGGCACAACTTCGTTGCTGCTTCAAGACTGTGTTCCCCGACTCGACATATTCTCCGGCGCATCCCAAATGGTCCCACAGGAGTCCGTTCATGCACCAACGTTACCCTAGTCCTTCATCCAAGTCCATGGTTGCCGGTCCGACCAGTCCACGGTCGCCTCAAGAGACGAGACCACGTTCCAACAAACTGTCATGCAACTGGTACATCAATGGAAGGAAGGCTCCGAGGAGGCTCCGAGCACGTCCGTGAGAACACGGAGCAGCCCAGTGGTTTAAGAGAAGCATCACTACGGATCTACAATTGGAAGGGCTCAGGTCTCAGGAGTTGTATCAAACCCCCCTTGTACTTCACTCGCTATTCCATCGCGCTTGTGCTCCTTACACAAACAGACAGGTTGTCTAGCTATACCACTATGCCATGTCCTCTTCACCCACCCCACATACTCATGCTTCGGCTCACCTTCGACGGCCGCTCGACAGCTCAAGAGGCGCCGGAGGCGACATGTCTATGATGTTCTTTGTTCAGCCAGACTGCCCTTTCAGATTTGCTCACCAGGACGACCATCGCATCAAGGGGCTCAACGCCGAGACGATAGCTCGCATCCTCTTGCCTCCGCCCTCATGGTTACTGACCGCCGATTATGCGCCCCTCCGATCGGACGCTGGCGACTCTCCGACATCAATCTTCTTCAGCCTCAACCTCTCAATCTACGGCCAGCCTCTTGTCGCTTCCGAATGGACCGAAGAGTGGTTCTTCATGAATGGCCGCGTCCATCCCTACGCCCTTGCCTGGGAGGTTGAGCAATACGACGGTCTGGAGTCTGACTCGGGCAGCGCCCTTCACTACACCATGCCCGCCCTGATAGTTCGCGACCAGGGCTACCAGCCGTAAGGCACAAGGTTTGCCCTTGCGTACAGCTGGCTCGAACAAGCTCCGCTGACAACTCCCAAAGCGTCCTTCCCAGGCTCCTTGCTTCTATGGAGGACTTCCCCTGTGTCCCGCCAGTCGTTTCCTTCACCGGGCCCGTAGCCGGCCCTGGTCAGTCCCTCCTGCGACAAGACCTTCTCCCAGGCCTGGACGCCACCCAGCTGAAATGCTGCGGCTTCATCCGGCTTTCCACCTACCTCACTCCGGGGGACCCCGACAGGACCCCTTTCAAAGGCTTCCACCCTTTCCAGGTCTTTGTCATCTTCCCCATCCACGCCAACCCCTGGGCCATCCTCTGCAAGAAGATGGCCGAAAGGCGGGACTCCCAATTTCAGGCCAACATCCACTTCACCTGCACAGGCAAGGTCGCTGGCCTTCTCGACCACCGCCTCATGGTCCAACCGCCTGGATCCGACCGGGACTACGTTTTCATCGTTGTCCCAGACTCTTGGACTTTTCTCGACAAGGCCACCACCACGGCAGCCACGTCGGCCTTGCCTCTCGCGACACCACCGAAGCGGCCAACATCCTCGGCCGCAGAAGCCTTCCGCAGTATGCGCGCTGCATCGTATACTGTCGCTGCGCCAGCCACCGTTCCACCAAGCCCTCCGCCTTCAGCCTCAACGTCGGCTTCCGCCAACCCGTTTACGCCGCCATGGAAGCGCCCGTGTCCTGACCCGGCCGACACTCCGACGAAGAAGCCTCGTGCCCTACACCTGGCCGCGAATCACCCCAAACTGGCCGCGACGGAAAGCACTGCTGCTCGACCAGTCTCTGCGTCAGCGACAGCCTCATCGTCAGAGCCGGATACGGCTAGAGACATACAAGCGTCGCGGAACACTTCGGGTGCCGCCCTTGATTCAATTGTCGCCCCCACATCAGACTCGCCTGCCCGCCCACATCGCAGCCGTCACCCAAGCAAGAAACTCATGGAAGCGGAATAAACTATAGCCACCGGATGAGAACGGAACCCTGCAGCTATGCCATCGTAACACATAAAGAAACTCAGTACCTGCAGTGCCCTATTGCCCTTCGGCGGAACTGTGCTCCCAAACGTTGTACTGCAAGCTCCCAGCCACCTCTGCAGGCGTCGTCCCGCTGTCCCCCAGTTCTCAGAAACTTCGCTTTTCTTGCCTTTCCCTCGGCACGCATGCCTTCCTGTGGACCTGCCAGTCCTCCTTTTGGTGTTCTTTGCCGCAGTAGGCCACTGCATGGCACCTGTCGCATCTCTTCACTCCCACGGTCGTTCCGCAGACTTTGCATATCTTGACTTCCACGCAAACGCTGCGACCCGGCGATCCATTCCCTATGTCCTTCTCTTGCCGCATTTCTTGCATTAGTGATTGCATTTCCTGCATCGCTTCCGTCTCGCACTGCTTTCTTCCACACAAGGCCGTGACCCAGACCACCACCCGCGGTGGCGCTCCATGCAGCATAGACATTGGGCTTTGTAAAACGTCCGTTGCAAGCCGCCCGCAGCATTCGCACAACGCTCCCGCCGCCATGCGACATGGGGGCGCATACTCCCTCATGATCGGTATCATGGCCTGCACGAATCGTTGGTCGTATTCCGCATCTTGCCCGGCGCTGCCTGCGTCTAAGACGAGGCTTCGAGGAACGTTGTGGTAACGTGCAAATTGCCCAGCCCCGACCTGCCAGATGGACCCGATTTGGACGGTTGAGGCTGACATAGAATTCCTGTTTTGAAGATGTAATGCTGTATGTGCGACGTGCACGGGGAAAGACGCGGAGCACAACCCCACGACGTTAATACGTCAACTCCGGATTCCATGCACCCGATTTTATCACTCTGCATCCCATTCATTAGTATTCCTCATTGCTGCCCTCCAACACTTTGTACTGCATGCCGGCGGTGGGCCATGCCCGGGATACCCCGGTCTCGCATATCAAGCCCATCCGGCACCGGACTTGTTCCCGAGATGCGATCGACGATCTCCGTCTCTGCGCGGAGGCATGGTTTATATGGGCCTGCAGCAAACAGTTCCCTTTGTAATTCCTGCTCCTAAGATAATTCTCATCAATTGACTGATGCCAAGAATTGACACTCGGACACCAACCCTAAGGCCCCGCAAAATCCAAACCAGCCCGGTGAAGAAGTGTCGGCAGCCGACCAACAGGCCGGAACCCTCCAAAATAAAACTAATCCCACTCTCTCGGTCGTCCCTTCGATCTGCTGGCAACATGGCCCCTTCATGACCCCTCCAACCTCAAGCTTTCGTTCCTCAAGGCTCTTTGCGCAACCCGCGGCCGGGTTGCCTTCCCCTGTCAAATTGGACCCCGATTTGATTTGATTTGAGTACACATAAGAGTGTTTTATTATTCAGTCCGAAGGACTGATATGCCTTGAGGAACGAAAGGATTTATGCCCCGCCTCCAGCCCACCCTGTGCCTTTAAAAGGTCTGTCATGATTGGTCGCCGAGCCGGTTCGTGTCGCGTGCCCCCGGTCCCAGCTCCCCCGCCCGCGGCGCGACTCGTCGCCATCCACCGCCTTCCCATCGTCCCTTGTTGTCCAAACGCCTCCACAGCCACAGCCGCCCTAGCTTTTCCGCCAAACGTCACTCAACCCAGCGCAAGGCCTCCCCGACTGTCTTCTCGCTCAGTCTCTCGAGTCTGCCCTGTGCGGCAGTCATCTCTTCGGGGACCCGGTTCCCAACAAGGTCTCTCTCCCGCACCTTCGACACGAGCATGATGCCGTCCAGCGTCCGGCAGCGTGAGAGTTGCACGTACAAGCTGTACGGGTCGCACTGCGACGGGATGGCGCGTCCGTCCGTGCTCGTCGTCCTCGTGCCACGCAACTCCAGCGCCACGCGATCGAAGGTCCCGCCCTGCACCTTGTAGTCCGTACACGCGAAGGCCGCCGCGCACGGCAACCCTTTTCGGCTGACGTCGTTCTGCTGCCACGGCCGTTTCCGTTGGCACGGGATACTAACGCTCATTGGCGTCAACAGGATCGTGCCTGGTGGCATTCCAACAAAGTGGAACTCTTCGGTTGTTCCCGACTCCAGTATTACTCCCGCCGGCGGCCCGAAGTGGATCGTAATACCAGCCGAGACTTGATACCCCGGATGCGACTTGTCTACGATGACCTCCACCGCCCTGTACGCGGCTCCGTTAACAAGCTTTAACCCCTGATGCGTGTTGCGGTTCACGACGACCGGCATGCCCGGCACGAACATGAAGACGGCCGGCACGGGGATCGCGCTGTCGTCGCCCTGGTTCAGCATCATCACCGCTTCTTCCTCCGTCGGCTGGCCCTGTTTCCACTTGTGCTCGGATATGAAGATGCGCATTGTCGACCGCTGCTGCATCTGGAGTGCCAAGGTTGCCTCCATGTTGAGGTTCCAGCGGTTCCTGTTCAGCGGCGTCACTACGGTGATGCCCGATTCCCACGGGATCCGCCTGCCTTCCCGGTAGCACCTTGAGTTGAGGAGATCCAAGTCCGTCTGGTCCTGCACGCCCTGCCGAATCCGCTTCAGTAGCCTCTGCAACTGCGGATCTCCCGCGGCGCGCATTTGCTCATCCAGCATCACGACCGTCGTGAACTTCTCCCACAGCGCGTGCGCCTTGTCATGCTGGTGTCGTTGCTCAGCCTGGAAGGAGTTGTCTACGTCCCATGACACGGCGGCGCTCGGCAGGAGAATAGATCTCTCTTGGACCGGCCGGAATTGGTGAAAGTCCCCGCAGAAGAGGACGACGGGGATCCCTCCGAATTCCTGCTGCGATCCGCGGAGCCGACAGAGCTGTTCGTTGACGGCGTACAGTGTCCGCGCCCCGAGCATACTCACTTCGTCGATGACGAGCACGTTCTTGTCCTGCCAGTCCATCCGTGACTGGCCTTGGACGAACCGCTCCGACTGTTTTGGCAACCGCACGCCATCGATGCCCTTGGCGGCGTTTGCGCCCCCCGTCGTGTCCTTGGTGAACCCGCAGGCGGAGTGGATCGTGATGCCATTGACCCGCGCTGCGGCTGTCCCAGATGTCGCCGTGATCAAGAGGCGATTGGAAAGGCCCTTCCTGACGAACAGCTCGACGAGTGCCTCGATGACGCGTGACTTGCCAGTCCCACCCTCGCCGCCGACAAACTGGCAGAGCTGACCAACGTCGCCTCTCTCCCCGCGATGAATCGAGTCGAGCTGGCGACAAATTATCAACAAGGCAACCGCTTGCTTCTTGTTCAGTGTCAAACGTGCCACGATATCTTTGCCAACCGCAAGAAAGGAAGTAGATGGACCGAACTGGACTTCCACGCTAGGTACTCCGCTGCTCGCAGTCTCTTCCAAGTCCGCCTCCGTCATTGGGATATCTCCATCTCCGAAGCCGGCGAGGATGCTTCGCGCCGCAGCAGAGCGATCAGTTCCGTGAGCCGCCGCCATACCTTGTATGCCCTGGATCATCTTCACCCTCTCTTTCGACGCGCCTACCTGTTGGGACTTTATAGCCTTGAGCTGATCCTGTGGTGGCACTACGGCACCATAAAACACCCGCCCCGGCATGTCTATGCGCCTTTCCCTCGGTTCGGTTGTTAGCGTACTCTGTATGTCGGCCGCCGGGGGTAGCGCCGATTGCTGGAAGCGGCAGAGATGCTGCATCAATCCTGTCAGCTCCCGAGATCCGGCCGTAATCTGGTTCGCGCCGGCAGCACTTCTAACGACGTCGATAAGACGCGTTGAAATTCCAACGTTATCGGCCTGGTACATGGGGGTGGCTTCTTCGTCCGCCTGGCCCGCTCCAGCCTCCTCGGCATGTGCGCCTGCGTGCTCCCCACCCCCGGATGAGGATGCCCATTGCTTGGCATCGCGTTTGGCGTCTTCGGCAGATCGTCGAAGCAACTGGACGTTACCGACGAGGCACGAGATCCTCGGGGGCAGCGTCTCTCTTGCTCGCGCCCATATGTCGTTGCTGTCGCCATCTTCTTCGTCTAGAAAGGACTCCCATGGTACAAACAGGGAAAGATGTTGCACAGCCGCTCTGCAAGTTCAGGGTTAGTCGCCACAACCGTTTTCATCCGGATCGTCGCCGGACGTACCTACGATGGCACGCCGCCTCGTCGTCCTGGTCAAAATCCTTGCTCAGGTACCCGTCAAGGCAGACTACGGCATGCTTTCCAGGCCGTCTTAGCAACTGCACCCAGTCCTTTCCCGGCGACCAGCCGCTCTCGAACGGCACCTCCCCCCATCCACCGGAGCTTCCCTCCTTGCCAACGCGTTGGAGCCTGACGAGCGAAACATAGTCGTATAGGCACAGATCTCGCAGGGCATGTCCACGATGGTGATAAGCTTCGGCGAAACCGATTCTTTGGCCCGATTCCTCCACGACGATCGACTCGTCCACGGGACTGTCTGTGTCCGCTGCGCCGCTCGTTTGGCGCAGATGCCGCCACCGTCGGAAGACGTGCCAGTAGAGCACAGACACGTTCAGGTACGCCCAGGCGCTGGCGTTGGTGAACTCGCTCGGGTAGCCCAGAAGATGGGCGACGACTTCGACTTGCGACAGAGGCCTCTCTGTGAATATACGATTCGCCACTCTCATCAAAAACTGTCTCGTCTTGTTTTCGACAGCGCCCCCGTTGTCGCCGACATCGGCATCTCCACCGTCCTCCCCAGCCACAGCCGCCTCCCGCCCGCCTGCCGATACGGCAGGCAACAGTTCCGCAGCTGCGGCAACGCGCTTCCACGTCGGGTCCTCTACCTTGGTCGCGTAATTCGTGACGTAGTAGATCAGGGCCATGGTTTTCCGCTGCGTCGCTATGAAGGAGATATCGTGGTTGTGCCGGAGACCCACGGCAATGGCCTTGTTCCACCGATTCACCATGGGATGTGTCCTGCGAATCTGCAGCACGCCGTCTGGCGTGAATGCCGTTTTCTCGGCCAGTCTCCATGGCGCCTTGAAACGGCATAGGTCCCCTTGCGGTCTTTTGTTGCCCAGAGAGTATTTAACACACGTCGGGCTATGCGTATGGATCTGTGTCGCTCCGGCGCAGAAGTTCGCTTCTTCGTCAAACGCGGCTGCGAACTGCTCGGCATTGTCCACCAACGACGAGATATCTTCCGTCACTGATCGCTCCGCTTGCACTACGCATGACCCTTCCTGGTCCAGATCCTGTTTACCATGTCAGTCTAACCCGTTCTGCCGACTGAGAATGCCAGCAGGGCTACCTCGCAGAAGATACTGTCGATGTATTGGACGATTCGCTCACGATATGCCTCTTCATCCTCACCATCTATGTCGGCAAGCATGGAACTCATATGCGCATTTCCATGCAGCCAGAGCAGCCCGTGGACGTGAAGCGCACCTCGCTCATTGGTTTCCACCGCGCCGTAGTATTGGCTGATGCGCCCGAACACGGACTCGCCCCCTACATTCACGTAATGCTCGAAGAACAGCGCCATCTCCCTGTGGAAGAATATGGCCGAGCTCATGGGGTCCGAGATGGACAACCGCGTTCGCTTGAAAGACGTTTCGAGGCTTCGCAGGAACTCTTCGGCCGCCTCTGGATCGCGTGTCCTGTGTGCTGCCAGTCGGAGCTTCACAGGATTCGTAATGTCGTTTGGATTTATCGTAAACCAAATGGCAGGCACGCCGTAGCGAACGATGAGCGCCTGGATCTTGTGCCGCATGCTTAGGCGGTGTTCCCTCGACATGGGCTGGCGGTAGCCGTAGAGCGAAAGGCTCCGGAGAAGCTCTTTCACACCTTCGTCGGTGGTCTTACCCGACCGCTCAAGCTCTGTCCTGGCCGTCGCTAGCCTATCTACAGTGAGCGACCGTACGATGCGCTCCGCCTTGCGGAAGTTCTTCCTCGTCACACTCAGCATGCTGACACGGCGGTTCCTCGACCGCACGCCCATGTTGAACGCGAGAAATGCGAAAATATGGTGCGTCGCGAATCGGCCGCCATGGCGTTGCAGCACAATGCCAGCCCATGTCCGGAGACTCATGTTTCGGGACGACAAGAGGTCTCGCGTCGCCGCCTCCGCCCCACGCGTGTCGGCAGCACCTCGCCCTCGTTCCAAGGCGGCCTCTTCGGCCAGCCGTGGGCCCCCAACTCCAAACGGTAGTAGCGTAGGAAACGTCTTCGCGAAAAATGAGGCTTCAAACGTGTCGGCAAATTCGTCTCCCCGGCGCACGTGGATGTACGCTTCGGAGCCAGCAACGTCTCCTCTCCGCACCCCCGGCAAGGACCCGACGCAGGTTCTGGGGCCCCAGTGGCCGCGTTCTCCGTTTTCTCCATCTTTGGCAACGGCCTCGCAGGCAAACAGCAACTTGTCGGCGTCTGTAACCTCCGGCGGCCCGTCCAGCGCAAACATGCCTGAAGAGGCGACCTCGTTGATCCGTTCCGCCGACTGGTCAGGCTCAGTGCCGTTCTCAGTCTGATATGCGTGCGTCTCGCTAACCCCTGGTCTTCCAGCCTCGCATCGAGCCGAGTCCTCTCCTTGATTGAGCGCGGTGAGGATTTCCTCAATCTCCACCGACCCCTCGTCGTCCATGGCCCGCTCCGTGGGCGGCACAATGTGCGACGTCCGCGTTTTCGCCCAGGCCGATGGCTCGTTCCGTTCCATGCGTTCGTACACCAACGCCGGCACGCCGTGTACCGGGTCGCCCCAGCTCTCCATCTCCGCCACGTCAATCTCGATCTCGGCATAGAGGGGATTGTTCCTCTTCAACCACACAAGGGCCCTCTCGACAACCCGCCGCCTCACCGAGAGGAGGCTCGACAGGTCGCTCGGTGCCGGCTTCTCCGCGCCCTGCCATGAAACATGGATCTCGTCCATCGCTTGCAAGAGGGGATGCGGGAGCACTTTGGTAGCCAGCTCCTGCACATTGTTGGGGAACACCGTGATGTGGCCCTTGACGTGCCTCGGATACATCACTGCCTGCCTCTGGCCACCCGGAATGCTGTAGCTTGCGACGAACCCGTAGCATGAATTCGGCGCGATGAGTTTCTCTTCGACCGGAGTGAGTCCCTTGAGCTCTTCGGGGAACAAATGCTCACAGCCAAGTTGATGGTGGACATGGCCCGCCGGCGACAGGCTCCCGCGCGCCAGGCAACGAGCACACTCCCCACACACCAACACTGACTCGCCCTCGGGAAAGCAACTCCGGCATGAAAATGGTGAGCGGCTGGCCTGTGGGACGCAGCTTGACAGCAAATCGTCCCATGTGATGTCCACCAGCTCTGTTCTCGTGCGCTTGCGGTAGCAGAGCCTGCACGTCCGTATCGGCAAGGTGTTCATGTCGTGGAATGCCTGGTAGAAATCTCGCACGGTCGACACCTTCCTCTCGTGCGGTATTGGCATGCACCACGTCTTCTCGTTCGACAGTTTCTCCTTCACTGCAAAGTCTTCGTCCAAGAAGCGCAGCGCACTCGCCAGATCTTCGGCGAGTAGCTCTTGCCTCCTCGGCCTTCCGATCCCACTTCGAACCTGCTTTCTCGGCCGCTCGTCTCGACTTGGAATGCCGGGCCTCTTCTGCCGCCTTTGGGCCTGCCTCGTACCAGTTATAGATTCTCCCGATGGGTGATGCGGTTCTTCAGAAGCCTCCACATCCACCTCCTCGCCACCATCTCCCACGGGAAGCAGCCCTGTATGCTGCGCCGAGCTACCTACGTTAGAGATCCGCCGACTCCGTCCCCGACGTTGCTTGGGCAATCCCTGCGCAATTGCTGCCGTCAATTGTTCGCTTCGTCTTGCGTCTTCGAGTATCGGTCCCTTTGGCTGGATAGGGCGAAGGGTCGGCGCCCTTCCAGAGCGAAAACCCGAGACATCGCCGGCCGCTGCCGTATAGCCTTGTCCATCATCTTCAGCACCCCTTTCCCGATGCAGAACGTATGGATAGAAGGGCATTGCGTTCGACATCGACAGTTTCAGGCCAGAGGTAGATGGGAAAGCCTCTGTCGCGTACTATGTTCGGCGGCACAACTTTCGCTTCTGGTTGGATGGTTTGCTCCTCACTCGACATATGTTCCGCCATCCCTAGTGATCCGACAAGAGTCCCCAGAGGTACCCTACCCTAACCCCATTCCTACATCGAAGTCCATGGTTGCCGCTTCGACCGTCCTCGCACAGTCACCGCCACTTTGCCTGCAACTTTCCAATGCTCCACTCCCCTCAACATGCTCTACCACAGCCGCGGCCAGTGCCGTAGTTGAAGACGTTGGTGATAGCACTGTAGTCGTCTTCCATCGCATGGTTAGAGTAGAGGTAGGGGTATCCCTGCTAACTACCCACAGTAATACCCCAACTAATACTCCATACAGTCGCTTCAACCGCTGTAACCGCCATCTTTTGATGTCAATCCCCCGTTCTCACAATAGCCACCTCCCAGACCGCCCTCACGTGTGACTCACTACTAGTCCTCGTGACCATCGCCTCCGTCGACTTCTTCTTCCGATCCTTCACCGCAGCTGTCGGCGAGGATCGCGAGAAGTAAATCCGCAGACAGAATACTTATATTACATCTCATCTGCGCTTGCCGTCAAGAAATATAATAGCAAACCCGCAAACACAGAAGCTTCTACCTACACGAAATTAGGCCATGTTCTCTCCACCTATCTCTCATGCTTCACCACACCTCCGACGACCGCTCGACAGCGCGAGAGGCGCCGGCGGCGACATGTCTATGATGTTCTTTGTTCAGCCAGACTGCCCATCCAGATTCGCTCACCAGGACGACCATCGCATCAAGGGCCTCAACGCCGAGACGATAGCTCGCATCCTTTTACCTCCACCCTCGTGGCTGCTGACTGCCGATTATGCGCCCCTCCGATCGGACGCTGGCGACTCACCGACGTCAATCTTCTTCAGCCTGAATCTCTCAATCTACGGCCAATCTATTGTACCTTCCGAATGGACCGAAGAGTGGTTCTTCATGAATGGCCGTGTCCACCCGTACGCTCTTGCCTGGGAAGTCGCGCAGCATGACGGTCTAGAGTCTGGCACGGGCGGCACTCTTCTCTACACAATGCCCGCCCTCGTCGTTCGCGACCAAGGTTACCAGCCGTAAGGCCAAGGCTTACCTCGTGCGAGGGTGCTCCGAACAAGGTCGGCTGACAAGCAACCAAAGCGTCCTTCCCCGACTCTTTTCTTCTATGGACAACTTTCCCTGTATCCCACCTATCGTTTCCTTTACCGGACCGATTGTTGGCCCAGGTCACTCTCTGTTGCGCATGACCTTCTGCCAGGTCTGGGCGCCAGCCAGCTGAAATGCTGCGGCTTTATTCAGCTTTCCTCCTACCTTACTCCGGGGAACCCCGACAAGACCCCTTTCAAAGGCTTCCACCCCTTCCAGGTCTTCGTCATCTTCCCCATTCACGCTAACCCCTGGGCCATCTTGTGCAAGAAGATGGCCGAGAGGCGAGATACTCACTTTCAGACTAACGTCCACTTCACCTGCACAGGCAAGGTCGCTGGCCTCCTCGACCACCGCCTCATGGTCCAACCTCCCGCCTCCGATCGGGACTACGTGTTCATCGTCGTCCCAGATTCTTGGACTTTTCTCGACAAGGCCACCACCACCGCAGCCACGGCCTTACCTATGGCGACACCAGCAAAGCGGCCAACATCCTCGGCCGCAGAAGCTTTCCAGAGCATGCGCGCTGCATCTTATTCTGTAGCTACGCCAGGAACCGTTCCACCGAGCCCTCCGTCTTCAGCCTCTACGTCGGCTTCTGCCGACCCGGTTACACCGGCACGGAAGCGCCCATGTCCTGAACCGGCCGACACACCGACGAAGAAGCCCCGTGCCACACATGCTGACGCGGATCTTGCTACGCTTGCCGACAGGGGAAGCTCTGCTACTCGACCACCCTCTATGTCGACGGCGGCCTCATCGACGACGCCGGGTACAGCTAGCCACAGCCCGGCCTCGCGGAGCGCTTCGGATGCCGCCCTGGATTCAATTGTCGCCCACGCATCAGACTCGCCGGCCCGACCACATCGCCACCGTCACCCAAGCAAGAAACTCATGGAAGCGGAATAAACTATGACTATGACCACCTGAATAAAGCCATCTCCCACAGCTTTCAAAGCACATAAAGAAAGTCATTACCTTGCAACGCCTTCTTCCGCTTCAGCGGAACCGTGCTGCCGTCGATCCGCCGTCCTCCAATTTTTAGAACCTTCGCGTTTCTTGCCTTTCCTTCGGCACGCATGCCTTCTTATGAACCTTCCAGTCCTCCTTCTGGTGTTCTTTGCCGCAGTAGGCTACCGCATGGCACCTGTCGCATCTCTTCACTCCCACAGTCGTCGCGCATATCTTGCATATCTTGACTTCCACGCAGACACTGCTGTCCGCGGTTTCGTACCCTACATCCTTCTCTTGCCGTATTTCTTGCATCAGTGATTGCATTTCCTGCATCGCTTCCGTCTCGAAATGCTTTCCTCCACACAAGGCGGTGACCCAGACCACAACGCGTGGCGGCGCTCCATGCAACATGGACATTGGACTTTGTAAAACGTCCGTTGAAACCCGCCCGCAGCATTCGCATAACGGCCCTGCCGCCATGCGACATGCTGGCGCATACTCCCTCATGAGCGGTATCATAGCCTGCACGAATCGTTGGTCGTATTCCGCATCTCGTCCGGCGCGGCTTGCCTCTGAGACGAGGCTTCGGGGAATACTGTGGTTATGCGTAAAATGCGCAGCGCCGACTTGCCAGATGGACTCGACCCGGACGGTAGAGGTTGCCATATATTCTTAATTTGGAGCTGTAATTCTATATGTAGGACGTATGCAGGGATCGAAAACCCCACGACGTTAATCTGTCACCCTGGATTCCGTGCGCCCGTTTTTATCTCTTCCATCCCATCGCGTTGTGTCGCACTCGGCGGTGAAGCATGCCCAGGATAGCCCGGGTAGTGACCCCAAGACGCCCCCACATCCAAATCGAGTGACTCCACTGAAGACGTGTCGGTCAGCCCACCAACCGCCGTGAACCCTTCAAACAAAACTAATCGCCCTCTCGATCATCTAAAATCTTGGCCCCTCCAACTTCAAGCTTTCGTTCCTCAAGGCTCTTTGCGCAACCCGTTCGCGGGTTGCCTCTCCTGTTACGACGATAACTTGAATGCAAAAGCTCTACTCCCATTGGTCAGATCCGTCTTGTGGCTCCACTCAACGCGGACTGGTCAGAATGTGTCTTGTGGTCCCACTCTGGGGATGTCGGCCTGCCAACGATGTGTGTGTGTATCGTCAGCGCATGGTCCTTTGCTCATCCTTCCTCACCAAGCCTTCGCTGCAATCATACTCATGGCCGATTCCATCCCTTCATCGAGAATTTGCAGGAACTGCAAGCAGACGAAACCAGCAGATCAATTTATTTCGAAGAAAATATCTTCCATGTCGTACGGAAGACTTACGGCTGACTGTCTCGACTGTAGGGACCGGCGCCTCTCACGGGCCTCTAATAATAAGCGTACCGCAGAACAAGCCGAGTTCTCCCCAACACGTCGAGAAGGATTGCCATTGATACACCTGCAACTAGGTACACCGATTATCTCACAGGAGCCCATTCTGCTGGGAACACCAATTACCACATCAACAGCAGCAGGCGCGACCGCGCCGATTACTGCCGGACCGGGCTCCCCGATTGCTTCTCATGAAGGCGTACGACTCGGAACGCCAATCGAATCTCCGGTATCCATTCCTATCTTGCCGAGGCGAGCACGGGGAAGACACTCTCGCCCACCTGCGCACTGCAGCAGTCGACAATCAATCGCCCAGTCATGGAACGTCGAGATTTCGAGCTTCCAGACCCTCACTGGATGGGTGATCTGTCGCATTGCCCGTTGTCTGATAGAGATAAGAAGCTCCTGGAGGAGTTCTGGACGGAGCTGGAAAACGACCGAATGGAACACTGCGCTCGCTGCCAGGAGACATGGTTTGACATGGGCTTGAAAGATGGCATTTGCAAGCGTTGCATCGCCAGGGACAAGAACAAAAAGGAGGATGAGCCTTGGTTTTTCTCAGCTGGCAATCAGTTGGATTTTGGCTCAATCCCTGCGTTCCTCCCGAATTGACGAAAGTAGAAGAGATGCTAATCGCTCCAGTTCATGTGTTCGTGAACGTCATGCAGGTTCGAGGCAGCAATACAAATACCGTGGCCACATTGTGCACTTTCTCCGCGATGTTGGCAAAGTGTATCGCAACTTCCCCTATTACCCGCTGAACTGGATGTTATCCTGCTACGTCCTCCGAATGCAGGCCAACATGCCCACCTTAACGCCAATTCAGGCGCCAGTTCGCGTTCGCCGTCGTTGCCTCCAGCAGTGGCTGGACTTCCTGTCGAATAACCACCCGGGCTACGAGATATTACTGTCTGCCGGAACCGGATGTCAGTGCTGCCCGAAGATGGCGATGTACTTGATCAGGTTGCTACTGTGGAAGTGACCGATCCTCTTTCAGCTAACTTGAGCGACATCGGGAATGACGACATTGAGCTGATGAGATCGATCAGTCTGCAGTGCCGGATATACTACCAGAGGATACAGAGATAGCGGCATTGCACTCGCACGTTCTTGGCGAAGAGCGCGACGCACTGCCCCCTGCACGACCAGCGACACAACATCAGCTTGAAATGCAGAGATTCGGAGAACACCGATAAACGAATTCAACCAGTCACAGGCACTCCTTTCCCTAGCCTTTCCAACACTATTTCCTCGCGGTCAAGCTGATTTCATTGAGCCAAGGCTACGGCCCATCAAATATGCGGACTACATACAGCATGCCCTTCGATGGCATGACGGCAGATTGCCCGCCATGCCACTTTCCGGTTTGTGGCTTTCAACACGCTGATGCGAGCACAGGCACGAGCGAAAAGCAGCTACTTCGTCAAACAGCACCAACAAAGGCAGGGGCCGATAACTCGAGATGACCTACTAGAGGCTTTCCAGAACCCTGAATCGGCAGAGGCGCAGCAGTTGCTGAACTCGATCAACCGCCAGACAGCACAGCTTCGTGGACACGCCCGTATTGGTACCGAAAGCGCCGAGAGCTCGAGTCTTATGCCTACAACCTTCGCTGTCCGGGTGCTTTTATTACATTCAGCCCGGCAGACTTGCACTGGAGGAGCCTCTATCAACATTTGCCCCAGTTTCAAGACTGGAGGAGATGCCCGAGCAACAACGAATGGGCATGTCTAGCAAACTTCTCAGGACAAACCCACACATTGCAGCCTGGCACTTTTACAGGCGATTTGGCTTATTCAGAGATATCGTTCTCAGGCAGAAATTTAATGTCACTGATTTTTGGAACAGGTATGAGTGGCAGGGTCGTGGAAGTAGCCATTGCCATGGCCTATACTGGATGGATGGCGCGCCCAGCGTTGACTTGGAAAATGAGCATGTTCGCAAAGAATTCGCCCGTATCTGGAGCTTCCACGTCACAGCCTCCAATCCTGAGCCAGATCGAGTCCAACAGCAAGGAGAAGGCAATCCCTTGGCTGTGAATCCTCTGCAGCATCCCTTGACGTTTCAATGGCTTCACAGGTTCTGAACCGCTGCCAGCGCCACCATTGCAGTGAGGCATACTGCTTACGAAAGAAGAAGGGCTCAGAGAGATTTCCTGCCGGTTTTTCTTCCCACGAGATACGAGAGATGTGGCTGAGGTTGTTCGACGACAGGGACAGTCCTATTTCTCCTTCGAGGCGGCCAGGAATGACAGCCTCATGAACCACTACAGCCGGTGTCTCAGTCTTGGCTGGTTAGCCAACATTGACATCTCCCCCTGTACCAGCCTGCAAGCTGTGATTAATTACGCAGCCAAGTATTGCAGCA